>CM033471.1:144169091-144292673 GCA_019447015.1 Hymenochirus boettgeri | reverse complement strand
CCCAAAACTATAATCCCCCCCAGTAATGGCCCCACCATGTAGTGTAGTGTAAACCTTACCTCACATCCAGCTCCATAGGGTTCTCCGTAGACCCCCCTAAAGTCCCAAAAACTGTCCACCAGGAGGCTAGCAGGGCTCTGCTGCTACCTTGCCTCCGGTAGATATTTGTCATGCGTACTGCAGCCCTTCTCCCCCCTCCTCCCTCCCTCCCTCTCCCTCCGTTCCACTATCCCTCCCCCTAGCGTAAAACCATTTTAATATGCTGTCCCCCATGTATGGTAGCCCCAACCGCATGTTTAGTATTTTCAAAAAGCTCCCCAAACTCTACTTACCTCTCCTCTTCTTCCGTGCACTGGATGACCGGCAGCGCGTCCGTGATTGGCTGCCGCTCAGCCAACACAGAAGACGCGACTGCCGGTCCCGCCCCTTGCTTGCATTCTCGCAGCAGAGGGCCGGCAGTGCAGCGGAGGAGGAACGAGGGGAGTAAGTAAGAGTTTTGGGAGCTTTTGGAAAATACTAATCATGCGGTTGGGGCTAACCACATGGGGGAGCAAACATATCAAAAATTTTTTAAGGGTGGAAATGCCCTTTAACTGAAAAAATCCGAACTGGTACAAAATGAAATAATGTAACTTTGTCATCAGGGACGTATCTGAGATCTAAGATCGGGCACACCTGGGCACTCCATGTGCGTGCGTAGCGTGGCGTGAAATTTTTAGGTCACGCCTTTCCCGCCCCAATTAAGCCACACCCACTATGTACTTAATCGAGACTCTGCTGTCTGTCTTTCTATCATATATGTATCTACCTATTATCTATCTATCTCGTCTGGCTATCTATATATCTAATGCTGTCTGTCTGTCTATATAACGCTGTCTATCTCGTCTGTCTATCTAACTCTGTCTATCGATCTAACTCTGTCTGACCATCTATCTATCATCTCTTTCTGTCTTTCTATCTAACTCTGTCTGCTGTTGTATATATAACTCTGCCTGTCTGTCTAACTCTGCCTCTGTATCATCTAACTCTGTCTGTCTATCTAAACTCTACAGGTATCTATCGCATCTGCGATCATCAGCTGTCGAGGTCTATCTAACTCGACATGATTAGCTACAACTCTATCAGCATCAAAACAACACAGACACAAAACCAAACACACAGCGACTAGCGACAGCTGAATCATATCAAAACAATCCACGAAACAACACAAAACACGAACCTACAAACACACAGAACAGACAGCAATACAGCGACAACACACTAACAAACAACCACACGAACGAGCACCACGACGTACAGACCGACAAGCGACATCACATCAGCACACCATGACACGACTTCATAAGAGAGCTAATTCTATCTACGTATCATCAAATCTACTATATCTATCTACTATCATCTATTATCTATCACTAACTCTCATCTATCGTTTTATCTGGAAATGCAAGGGCTTTCTGCTATTTGCCGCGCCGGCATGCACGTGACATCAGCGCGCTGGCGTTGCGCATGACGTAATTGCGCCAGAAGTTATCGTGCAGCCAGGAAATCCAGAAGTTAGGGGAACTTCTGCAGGTAAAGTGCATTGTAATATCAACCCTGCTCATTATACAGTTGCTAGTCCTTAGCTTCCATTATATATAATGTTAACAGGGAGATTCAATGAAAGTTCTTATCATTGAAAATGGTGCTAATTTAGCTCCAACCAATCAGATCTTATTTAACATTTGAAAGCTAACATCTGATTGGTTGGGGGGAAATTAGCACAATTTTTAGTTATAAGAACTGAATTTACCTGTAAGTGTGCGTAAAGTATAACACTTTGTACATCATATGTTAAGGCTGAGGCTATACCGTGCTGTTGTGAGTGCGTTCACCATTGTGATCACCCAGTAATTCGCAATTGGAGCACATGCGATAGCGCACAAAAATGTGACAAAAATGTGAAACGCATCACTGCGATTATGAATCGCAACGCGGCACTCCCTAGCGCACTAGTGTGGCCACATCAACTGCTTAAAAGTGCTTCAGAGTGGCCTAGCCCTTACACGGCGCAGAAAAATCACCTCCTGAATGGATAGTAACCAATCCTACATGGAAACTTCATTAAAGGGGAACGTTGGTCTCAAAAAAAATGAAAGGCCAGTTTTCTACCTTTAAAATAGAGCCATCCAAACCCTCTCAATGCTCCACAGCCACGATTAAAACAAATGATTGACCACAAAGTTAATGGGTGGGACGTGACATGTGACATTCCTAAGTCTTCTCCTGCACAGTGGCCGCCAGCAAGCACAGCCTCAGACTCCCTCAGTGTGTGAAGGGAGCAGGAAGTCCCTCCCCCTCCCTGCTTTGTGAAGGACCTGCAGCTGCAGAGAAGGTACTGCCCTTCTTTCCCCTATGTGAAAACAGCCTTTTCAGGCAGAGTTCTCACTCTGCCTGAAAAGGCTGTTTCACAGAGTTTTTTTGTAGGGAGGGGGGCTCTGAGTGGCCCACTGCCACGGCGAGTGGGCAGGGCTTGTGCACCTGTGAGTGGGCGGGGCTTAGGAACCATAAGTGGCGGGCCCACGGACCTGTGGGTGCGTGGGGCCATGACACCCATGGGTGGGTGGGCCACATGTGGCTGTAAGAGAATGGCCAAGGGGGTCTGCAAATGAAGGGACCATGGGGTCCATGAGTGGCAGGGACCAGGGGGGCTGCAAATGGGAGGAGGAGACACAGGGCAGATTGAATGACATGGTTTCAGAGCAGGAAGCAAGAAGTGAAGGGGACCTGGTGATGCTGCTGCCATATCACACACAAAAATGTAAATATCTTCAAAATATGCAAAAAATTCTCAGGAGAGCAATTCCTATCAATTTACCTAAAGTCATTTTTGGACCACAGTTCCCTTTAAAAAAAAAAATTGACAGGTCCATGGCATTTTATTTTATTATAGGGCTTCTTCTAAACTATAGGTCCATGGCCTTTATTTTAATATAGGGCTCTCTAAACTATTAAGGTCACTAAGCTCTGATATGACCTATCCTGTACTTTAATAAAGAATCAGTAGCTGATACTAGTTAATTTAGTATTAATACCAATTCAACAAACAGTAGAATATTAAAGTTCATATATGTGATCTTGTATTTCATTCACCAAAATATGATTTATGGTTTGCCAAAATAAATGCCTATTTTATACAGTGAAAGCTGTAACATGAAGTCACAGAGCAAATACATTTCCCAAAGGAGCAATATTGACACAGTTTAAATAATCAGATATCAGTATACTGACCAAGCCATTGAACATGAATCATAGATATAATTATTTACACAAAAAACAGTAAAAGCAACGCATCAGATCTGGGAAGGGGAACTGTGACAAAAAACCTTTCAATTCTCTTCAGCTAATGGACTTTACTAACAATAGCAGAAAATGCATTCAAATTCACTGCCCAAAAAATCTAAGAAACAAGAAGTAATATCTACTCCCAGGTTCCCCAGAGTAAAGGGAGAGATATGCAAAATACTCCTTTACGTCCCTTGGCTTAGTGATGTGTCAGAACTGCTGGCTTAATAACATGCAACAAGCCTATTGTGGGCAATGCTGGGAACCTGGGAGTAAGAAATTACTTTTGTTTCTTATATCTGTTGTATTAATTAGATCAACTGGACTTGAAGTTTAGTTCTTGAAGACGTTTCGCTAGTCATCCGACTGGCTTTCTAGTTCAGAATGACTTGTACAAGAATCTGTGGCAATATGTACCCTGGAAAATCCCAATTAGCATATCACAGCCAGGTGTTAAGGGGTGATGCATAGTGGCTAAGAGGTGTTACAGGAACGCCCAGAGTAAGGTGTCAAAACAGCATTGTACATGGCAGAAAGTTGATGTCCAACCCCCCCACCTCTATTTAGGTTTGGTTTCTTTATTTTCACATAAATGGCCTCCTTAACACCTTGAACCAGTCACGTTCTTTGCCAATATGTAACATTACAATCTTCAAAGGTATGTCCTTTATCTTAAGATGCAGGTACACGGCTGAGTCCTGACCCGAGGAATTGGCTCTTTGTGCCGGGCCATACGTTGATGCAGTTGCTGTTGGTCTCCCCCACATACAAATCAGAGCATTCTTCACTGCACTGCACGCGTATATGATGTCGCTTTTCTTGTGGTTGGGTATTGGGTCTTGGAGTACCAATGCTGCCTGAGTGGGTGTTCAGTTTTAAGCAGACAGGGATACGGTGTTTTTTTGAAAATTCTTCTTAATTTCTCGGAGACCCATAATACATATGGGATGACCATGTTTTCTCCTGTCTTGCTTTTCCCCTTCACTGTTGGTATTCGTTTCTTTTCTTTCCTTCTACTTCTTTTGACAAAAGCCCAGTCGGATATCCAAGGGCTCCTCTGAGATGTTTCATTTCTTAGCCTTCGCCTCTGTGCTAGTGGGGATGTTCGCAGCTCTGGTGTGCAGGGTTCTGATGACACCCAGCTTTTGATCCAAGGGTGTGGTGAGGATAAAACATCAAATACTGATTGTGTGTGTGGTTTCTTGTAAACCTCTATTTCAGTTTACCATTTTCCTTAACTTCTACAAGCAGTCCAAGAAAGCCCAGTTTGTTGTTTTGTACCTCTTCCCTGTGTCATCCACATATCTGAACCAGTGGCTGGGTGCTATGCCATATAGGTATTAAGCGCCTGTTTTTCTCCCTCTCCATGTAGGTTGGCCACATGTGTGAAACTGGAGATCCCATAGCACATCCATTTTTTTGCTTTGAACTTTTCCTGTATTTGAAATAGGTGGTATTCAGGCACAAGTCCAGGAAGGAACACACCTATTCTGAGTTGAGATCAGTTCTGCTGGTAGAGTGCTGTTTGGCCTACCAACTGTCTGCCATTTACAATGCTGTTTTGACACCTTAATCTGGGCGTTCCTATAACACCTCTTAGCCACTATCCAATCACGCCCTTAACACCTGGTTGTGATATGCTAATGGGATTTTCCAGGGTACATAATTGCCACAGATTCTTGAACAAGTCATTCTGAATTGAGAAAGCCAGTCGGATGACTAGCGAAGAACTAAACTTCAAGTCCAGTTGATCTAATTGAATACAACAGATATACCATGACCGGATGAATGAGAACCTTCACAAGCATATTCTTGTTTCTTAGATTTTGTGGGCAATGCTATTCATATAGCATGAGACTGCAAGATGCTTCTGTTATAAGAAGGTGCTGTGCCATTTATGCTCAGTGGAGGGCTTTTTGCTCCTTTTGGTCCACCTCTCGCTAAGCTATCTAGCAGCTTTGTCTATTATTATATATTGTTATGTGTGTTACCCAGCTTTAGTCTTCAGGCAAATCTGTTGGATCTGATGGGATTTATTGTGTACCAGCCATGTGAACAAATGACAGGGGGAAAACAACAAGGCAAAAGATGGCTTGTAGGAGTAGACAGATATAAGGTGAATGATAAATGGGGTGTAATAACTTTTAAGCATGTAACTATAATCTCTCAATTTGAGACAGATTTCAAGCCTTAATGGAAGAGGTATGCACTAGCCAGACATCTTCTTATAGCAGCCTTTTTCAAAATACTGGAAATTAAGAAAATCCCTTCGGAATGGGAATTTATTGAATAAAAGATGTTCAAAATATGGAATATCTCAACGCTGTATTACAGGGCAAAATAGAATTATTTAAAAAAAAACAAAAAACTGGTTAATGTGGGATGCTCTCCTAGGTTAGAACATTTAAACTCTTGAATGTCTTATCTTATGAAAAGAAAACAGTTAAAGGGCATCTATAGTGAAAAACACATTGCCCCACACATTGCAAAGTTAAATTCATATACTCTGTGCTGTCTTTCTCCTATATCTGTCAGTGAATCTGTTTTTACATGGTGTCAGATTCTTACAGCACTCCCCTCCTCCCCCCTCTGTTGCCTCCTCCATGTCTCAACTCCGGCTGCCCGACCAGCTTATCAGTGCAGTAGGAGTTAAAAGTTCAACATCCTGAAAAACATACCCACATAGTGGCCAATAGGAAGCAAGCTGTCCTGGGACACGGAAAGGAAGAGGAGAACAGTAGTTTACTGCTACAACACAATCTCTCTCTGGACCCATCTCACAACATGTGAAATCTATCAAGAAGGGGGTCAAATGCAGCCCTTATCTCTGCAGTCAAAGCTACCTTCCTCCCCCTGCTAATGCTTTTGTGTGTAACAGAGCAGGGAGGAGGGTGGACTTGAGCAGTTAAGAGGGTCATGTCACAGGGATTTGATTGCATTCCTCTATCCTACTTGTAAGTCAATCACATGTTCTTCTAATGTGTGTATCTCAGGACAGAGAGGGAAAGTGAAGAAAGTAAAGACACTCAAGGTTTGGGGAATTATAGAACATGGAAAGAAGGAAAGAAAGTTCATTTTCCCACTATAGGTGCCCTTTAACTCAAGTTAACACTGAAACAAAGAAATTGACCCATATATCACTGTCTTCTTAGATTTTTATTTATATTTGTTTTACTTTTGGTACATGGTTGTTTAAATATTGATTAACATATTAACAAAATAGAAGTTTTACTTTGGCAATGTTAATAAATATAAATGTGCCATTGATGCACGGTGGAAAGGTCTATATGTATGTGTGTAATTATCACTATTTTATCTGTTGTATTCAATTAGATCAACTGGACTTGAAATATAGTTCTTGAAGACGTTTCGCTAGTCATCCGACTGGCTTTCTCAATCAGAATGACTTGTACAAGAATCTGTGGCAATTATGTACCCTGGAAAATCCCAATTAGCATATCACAGCCAGGTGTAAGGGTGTGATTAGATAGTGGCTAAGAGGTGTTATAGGAACGCCCAGAGTAAGGTGTTTTAAAACAAGCATTGTACATGGCAGACAGTTGGTGTCGAACCCCCCACTCTATTTAGGCTTGGTTCTTATTTTCACATAAATGGCCTCCTTAACACCTCTCTTGAACCAGTCACGTTCCTTCGCCAGTATGTTAACATTACAATCTTCAAAGGTATGTCTTTATCCTTAAGATGCAGATACACGGCTGAGTCCTGACCCGAGAATTGGCTCTTCTGTGCTGGGCCATACGTTGATGCAGTGCTGTTGGTCTCCCCCACATACAAATCAGAGCATTCTTCACTGCAAGCACTGCATATATGATGTCGCTTTTCTGGTTGTTTGGTATTGGGTCTTTTGGATGTACCAATTGCGCTCAGTGTGTTGTTCGGTTAAAGCAACAGGGATACGATGTTTTTTGAAAATTCTTCTTAATTTCTCGGAGACCTGCTACATATGGGATGACCTGTTTTCCTCTGTCTTGCTTTTCCCTTCACTGTTGGTATTCGTGTTCTTTTCTTTACTTCTACTTCTTTTGACAAAAGGCCCAGTCTGGATATCCAAAGTTTTAAGGGCTCCTCTGAGATGTTTCATTTCTTTAGCCTTCGCTCTGTGCTAGTGGGGATGTTCTCGGCTCTGTGGTGCAGGGTTCTGATGACCCCCAGCTTGTGATCTAAAGGGTGGTGGGAGTCAAACATCAAATACTGCTGGTGTGGTGTGGTTTTCTGTAAACCTCTACTTCCAGTTTACCATTTCCTTAACTTCTACCAAGCAGTCCAAGAAGGCCAGTTTGTTTGTTTTGTACCTCTTCCTGTGAATTTAATTGTTTTGGTACCGCATTAATGTGTTCTGTGAAAGCTTGTACTTCCTTCTGGTGGATTTTAACCCAGGTGTCACAACATATCTGAACCAGTGGCTGGGTGCTAGCCTTTAAAGGTATTAAGCGCCTGTGTTCTACCTCCTCCATGTAAAGGTTGGCCACAATAGGTGAAACTGGAGATCCCATAGCATCCATGTTTTTGCTTATAGAACTTATCCCTGTATTGAAATAGGTGGTATTCAGGCACAAGTCCAACAGGAACACACGTTCTGGGTTGAGATCAGTTCTGCTGGTAAGGAGTGCTGTCTTGGCCCAGCGTCGTTTTCCACCAGTCAACAGCCTCCTTGGTGGGATACAAGTGAAGAGAGATGTCACATCATAGGACACCATAGTTTCTTCTACAACGAGTACTCATATCTCAATCTTGTTGGTGAAATCCTGGAGAGTTCTGGATGTGATGCTTAGAACTTCCCACAAAGGTCCTAAGATGTTAGCATATCACCTGGCTGTGATATGCTAATTGGGATTTTCCAGGGTACATAATTGCCACAGATTCTTGTACAAGTCATTCTGAGTGAGAGAAAGCCAGTCGGATGACTAGCGAAACGTCTTCAAGAACTATATTTCAAGTCCAGTTGATCTAATTGAATACAACAGATATACCAGAACTGGATGAATGAGAACCTTCACAAGCATATTCACTATTAATCAAAATCACCATAAGAAATAACACGATACAAGGTATAGTAATACTACTACTACTGAATTACAAAACAAATGATATACAATTAATAAAGTATACTTACTTTACTTGACATCCCTAGGTTTGAATGGAAAACTCAAAAGGGGAGGTTTAGCCACACCTCTAGGATTTCTACAGGGTCTCTAAAAGGAAGTGGAATTAGGACACTAAAAGAAAGATGCTTAAATACGTGAAGACATCAATACAAATAACAAGAAAAAGACGCTATAGCACTCGCATAAAATTCCTTTATAGCTATAGGAAATCACATAAAACATTCTTAAAAACATATATAGGCACCCTAAACTAGCTAGTATGATATTTCAGGTATAAGAAGCAACATTATAGAAGCACACAATGGATACAATTAGTATTAGGCATGTGTCAAGGCTTATATAAGTGCAATATTTATCTCTATCCAAAATGGAGCAATATTAGCATAATATATAGAAAGGGGTGCATACGATACACATCAGAGTATTGCTTGTATCTGGAAGGTTGTCCGCCATACGCGTTTCGTCTAATGACTTATTCGTTTGCTAAAGAATTTAGTGACCGCGTTGCATTAATGGTGGCCGCTGCTCTTGCGAGATTAGATTGCGTACTTTCATTGGTCCTCTACAGTTCTCTACTCCTCCCTATTCAGAGTCTCCTGTCAGGTCCGATTGTAAAGGTGCAGTCTCCTATATCATACAACTGTATTGAATCTTAAGACATCCATTAGCCAATGGACATAAGGAAGAAACTTACTGCTACAGAATGCTGGGAGTTGTCGTTTTCAAACATGTGCATATTCAAACCTTGGGTAGGAATCGCTAAAGCATGGGCTTTAATGTCTGTAAGTGCAGTTAAAAGGGCTTATTCCAGGATGTATGAAAAATAAAATTTCCAGCATTCGTGCAGCCAGGGAATGCTGGGGTTGTAGTTTTAAACAAGTGAAAAGCTGGCAGGTCAAATAGAAATAGGAGAGTAGTGTGTGGGTTGATCGTGTTATGTGATGGGATTGCCGGAGACTTTCAGACTTATCCCATTTGAGCCTCCCCCTAGATACTGTGGGACTGGAAAGGGAGAGCAAGTTCAGAATGGATCCTAATACCTACCGGCTAAACACATGAAGTAGCCTTCTCTGGCCCTACAGCTTAACAGCTATATGCATAAGAGAAAGGCAGACATATCCCGAATCACTTGCATGTTTGTGCACTTTGTGTTGGTATCACTTAGAGCATGATCTGAGCTTTCAATAAAAATAATTACCTAACAACCATACACACATAATTTGCACTGTCCACCAACGGGCACACTTTTGCAAAGCGTAATTCCCGCAAAATCCGTGAAATCTGTCGTGGAACTGGGGTCAGATCTGCAATCCGGTCAATCTCTATACTTGATCTATTTATTGTAACATTGTTAGAGTGTTATAGTTGAGTAGAAACACCACAGTGAAATAAACTATTGTGCAGAGCTTGAATCAATTTCCCTGTTAAATTTCCAACCAATAATAGATCAATAGGAGATCCATTGGATTATTCTATATAAAGTTACCTATCTGTCTTTAATTACTCACCTCCCCATTAACTCACAGCTGTCACCAGGGATTCTGTTACAGAGGGATCATTATTGGAAAATTGAGGTCCTATATGAACCCAGACTATCCTGTCATGTTTACTCTATTACATTTTATCAGTACAGGACACAGGTTCATGGCTTCTATGGGGTCTATTGCTTAAATAATGTAATAAACCATTAACAAAACTCACTTCATAGTCTCAGAGAAATGAGCATGGAAATGTTTCCTTTCAGTCCCCCTATCATATATAGCGTGATACGCAACCAGTAGATCTCCCGATGTTTGAAAAAACAACTCTCAGCATTTCTCTACAAGCACTCTGTAGTTAGGGAATTCAAACAACAACTCCCAGCATTCCTCTACAAGCACTCTATTGTAGGAAATTCTGGGAGTTGTAGTTTCCAAACATTGTAGATCTACTGGTTGCCTATCCCATATATATAGATATCCCTTCCTGTCCAGCAAACGCTCTCCTTTTGTCTATTGAGAGGGAGGGAGTGGAGTTATTAAAGAGTGAGAAGAGCATTTTTACTAAGACTGTCACATGTTTTAAAAAAGGAAGAGTAACATATAAGTCTTGCAACTTCCCACTTCCCTACTAACACTCAGAAATGTTTGATTCGCTAACACTGCTGTTAATCTAATATTAAGCCACACCATTGGATACAACACTATGTTCTTTGTAAGCTTACATTGCCTCCATGTAAAACTTCCTGAGGTGTGGATAAACCTCCATTTGAAGATCCATTACAAAACAAGGAGTGGGGGACTGTGGCAAGTACTTTTATTATTATAAGATTTGCCTTATTTACATTTCTATATACCGGTATTAATGTCGTTACTACATATTTGTTAATATTGATATAACTATTTATTTAGTGCTTAAACAACACATAAACAATATCCCTATGTATATTACTCTTACCCACCCCACACATCATAGTACCTCCGAAAAACCAAATGTATTCCCCATGAAATATTTTTTTTTCTTTGAACTTTTCACATCAAAAAACTGAAAATATCAAGCAAATTAACACTGATATAATAAGAATGTTTAAACTTCAATAAAATTACAATTTAAAAAAAAAAAATATAATATGTTACAATATATAGTTGGAAAAAAAACATGCTTAGGGCTCAGCCCCCACTAGCACCTTTGGATCGTGTTCTGCAATCTGTTCACACTAGCAATTGTACAGGCCTATGTAACCCTATGGGAGTGTCCCCGCTGCATGTGCATGCGACACCATTTTTGGTGGGAATCGCATGCTTTTCAATAGGCTTCAATTTTGGAAGTGCAGCAAACTCAAGCACATGGAAAAGTATATTATATTGTATGACAGTTATTAGATTTATTAATGTAACGTTTCTATTTCGCTTGTAGACAAATATGATTTAATATTGGTCACACATTTCACATTTCTCTCTTTTTTTATGTTCGATTGTCTATTAGAACAAAGCAGATTCAGGGCTCAAACGCCACACCAAACAAGAACAAAGCACAGAAATGTTTATTAACAAACATAATGGAATGTACAGTTAGTACCTGAACATGCTATCACTCATGGGGATATTTAAACATCCATATAGGACTACATGAGGCTGATAAAGATAATCTCTTGGCACCTTTAAATAACAAGGCTCACACCAATTAACTGCCTTTGGTACATATTTGTGTAGTGACATGGTAGAAATTATCACCATTCTTTGTACATAGTTATATAAAATGATTGTTGTAAAAGTATTCTGAAACAATATAATAGAAATGATAAAACTGCTCCGTGTTGGGAGGGAACCTTAATACAGTATATTCCCTTATTTATGTCGCTTTCTGCTTCCTCTCTTCAGTATATCTTGGGTAGCACCACTGGCCTGAATAGGTAATAAACATTACCAAACGTGGAGAGTTGTGGAAATAGAACAACAACCAAAACACAGCCATACATAGATATGAACTGTCATCAGTTATAACCAATGCTTAGCTATGTAATTGGTGACATTATAGGCAAAAATCACACTTCTTTCAAATAAGGATATTAAAAGTCACATATATTCAAAGGCATCTATAGTGGGAAAATGAACTTTTTTTCTTTTTCTTCCATGAGTTCTATAATTCCCCCAACCCCCAGAGTGTCTTCACTTTTTCAGATTCCCTCTCTGTCCTGAGATAAACAAATTATGTTGCTCTATTACAAACATAGAAATAAGAACATTAGCAGGGGAGAGAGGGTAGCTTGACTGCAGAGATAAGCCTGCACTGACCCCCCTTCTTGATAGCGTTCACTAATGATGATGATAGGTTACAAAGAGAGAGATTGTATTGCAGCAGTAAACTACTGTTCTCCCTTCTCTTCCATGTCTCCAGGACAGCTTGCATTCTATTAGCCACTGTGTGTGGGTGGTTTTCAGGATGTTGAACTTTTAACTCCTGCTGCACATGATAAGCTTGTCGGGTAGCCGGAGTTGAGACATGGAGGATGGTAAACAGAGAGGAGGGGGAAGCGGGGGAGTGCTGCAGAGAGATCTGACACATGGAAAAACAAAGTCACTGACAGAGGTAGGAGAAAGGCAGCACAGAGTACATGAATTTAACTTGCAATGGGGCAATTTGTGTGATGCCTTTTAAAGCACTCAACTATGACCTATTTTAATTGGTTGTAGCACTTTAATAGCTTTATTTGTACAAATAGAGCATTGTTCACTATATAATACATAAGCTTCAATTAGTTTTTAATGGGAGCAGCAGTGGAAAAAACCACTCAGCTACGTTACTGCATTCGGTTTCCAGAGTACATGCAATCACCATTTCTTTGCAAAACACAAACACTCAAAATAACATATTATGAAGAAATTACAGTGCAAAAACACATGGTAAAACATTTGAAATGGATTTCAAGCATGTTACACTTTCACTGCAAAATCTCTATATATATAAAAGTCAATGCATGCATGTGTGTGTGTGTGTATGTTTTTATGTTCCAGAAAAAACTTCCCAAATGGCTGGGACAATTTTCATGAGACCTGGTATACTTATGTAAAAGGGCTGGGGATGTTTTATAGGCTACTTTACAACTTTTAAAAAAGCCTCTGTACCCCCTTTTTCGACATTTGTAAGTTAATAACCCGTGTGCTGCCATCTGGTGGTGAATCTAGTTTATTGCCACACCTTCCAAATATCACAGTTTGTTCAGGGCAGTACAATGCTTTACTTCATTTTGTTCTGTTGTTGTTGTATAGGAAGATAGAGCTGTCAATTATGAGGATCAGCAAACTATGTGATATAGCAATGTCAGTGACCACACACACGGTCACCTCCCTCTCCTTGTGGTTTGCCCAGAGTCAAGATTGAGAGGTAAATGACCAATCCAAGATAAGTCTCTTTGTACTGGGGGTTGGACAGGCAGTTACCAATTGAGATCACATTTTGCAGCAGTATGTATGGTGCAGAGTTCAAAGAAGGCAGCTAAGGAAATTATTAGTTTATTTAAGAAAGTGTGAATGGTATGACACTGCCACACTGCATACCAACTGCACTGTAACACACTTGTGTCTCTTTTCCCCACAAACTACTGAAGTATTAAAGGCCAGGTACACACTCTTCACTTACCTTTCTTTTCCATGTGTCATTTTTGTAAACAAATTGTGTTTTCTGGGGGACATTTTGTTGTCAATAATGATCGATTTAGTAAAAGAATAAAGTAATGTGAGATGTCTTAACCCATTGTTAAAGGGAAGTTGAGTGTGATGCTCTAAAGAGGGAGTTGAGCGATACACACTAAAGGGGAAGTTGATTTGATATGCCTTAAAGGGGTAGTTGATGTGATACGCCTTAAAGCTGAAGTGTGGTGTGTATACATGTTAAAGAGAAAGTTGGTGTGATACGTGTTAAAAGGGTAGTTGATTGATATGCGTTAAAGGGGAAGTTGGTGTGATACACTTAAAGAGAAATGATGTGATGTCTTAAAGGGGAAGTTGGTTGTAATAAGCCTTAAAAGGGTAGTTGTGTGATACGTGTTAAAGGGGAAGTTGATGTGATACACTTTAAAAAGTATCATATCAACTTCCCCTTAGCATTCATTTTTTGGGGGGGTAAACTACAAACATTATTTGCCCTCAAATTTGGATATTTTGCAATATCCATTATTGCACAACAATAGCCCCCCAAATGTTGTGAGGTAATAGGGGATGAGATCTGCTCTAGAATCCCCGCATTGTCGGGCTCCCCAAAGTTAACCAGATTTGTGGGTCAGATTAGAAAGCTGAATTTGGATGGAGGTTTCGGGCTGGATCTTTCGAAAAAACCAGGCAACGCTGGTACTCTGCTGAGTATACAATAAAAAAAGAGAAATAAACATTCCCCTATATATTGTGTGTTTAGCTGCTGGAGACCTCATATAAAAAACATAACCTTTATAAATATGCATTAAAATGTTAATAGTCTATAAAAATACACAGTAAAAATACAAAGCCACCATCTGCCATAGGAAAAGGAAACAGAAGAGAAAATCGAGGTACAAACCTATGTAACGCTAGAAATCAACGGAGCAGAGTTGCCATCAGGGGTCCAGAGAATAAGGGGGAAAAAACACATTTTCTTGCAATACGCATTCAGGAGAACTGTTCCTAGATGCAGAGAGAGAAAGGGGGCGTTGTGCTTCCTGGATTTCCTTGTGTCTGCTGCATTACCCATGACTCAGTCAGTAAGTGGCATTACCCGCCCTTGTCTGAACATGTAGCTCTTCTGTGTGTGAATTGATCTCCTCATAGCAGAGCAAGAGGGTAGTACTGTAGTTATGCTAAACCCATTTTGCTTTGTGAGAGTCCATGGGGGGAACCCATTTTTACCTCTGTCTCACAGCTCTGTACAGGTATGACAGGACTGCTTAAACCTTTCTCTTGGGGTCTGATGGTGTTGGTTCGTTTGTCTAGTATCCACTAATTCTTCTATTACTGCGTCTTAGTGTGGATGTGGAACCTTCTGTTTATACTATCAGATGGTTGGAAGATATCTAACATATGGAATGTTAAGCAGTCCAAGAAAGCCAGTTTGTTGTTTTGTACCTCTTCCCTTGTAAATTTGATGTTTTGGTCTACCGCATTAATGTGTTCTGTGACACAAAAGCGACATCATATATGCAGTGCAGTGCAGAATGCTCTGATTTGTATGTGGGGGAGACCAAACAGCAACTGCATCCCCAAAACATAATCCCCCCCAGTAATGGCCCCACCATGTAGTGTAGTGTAAACCTTACCTCACATCCCAGCTCCATAGGGTTCTCCGTAGACCCCCCTAAAGTCCCAAAAACTGTCCACCAGGAGGCTAGCAGGGCTCTGCTGCTACCTTGCCTCCGGTAGATATTTGTCATGCGTACTGCAGCCCTTCTCCCCCCTCCTCCCCCCTCCCTCTCCCTCCCGTTCCACTATCCCTCCCCCTAGCGTAAAACCATTTTAATATGCTGTCCCCCATGTATGGTAGCCCCAACCGCATGTTTAGTATTTTCAAAAAGCTCCCCAAACTCTACTTACCTCTCCTCTTTCTTCCGTGCACTGGATGACCGGCAGCGCGTCCGTGATTGGCTGCCGCTCAGCCAACACAGAAGACGCGACTGCCGGTCCCGCCCTTGCTTGCATTCTCGCAGCAGAGGGCCGGCAGTGCAGCGGAGGAGGAACGAGGGGAGGTAAGTAAGAGTTTTGGGAGCTTTTGGAAAATACTAATCATGCGGTTGGGGCTACACACATGGGGGAGCAAACATATCAAAAATTTTTTAAGGGTGGAACATGCCCTTTAACTGAAAAAATCCGAACTGGTACAAAATGAAATAATGTAACTTTGTCATCAGGGACGTATCTGAGATCTAAGATCGGGCACACCTGGGCACTCCATGTGCGTGCGTAGCGTGGCGTGAAATTTTTAGGTCACGCCTTTCCCGCCCCAATTAAGCCACACCCACTATGTACTTAATCGAGACTCTGCTGTCTGTCTTTCTATCATATATGTATCTACCTATTATCTATCTATCTCGTCTGGCTATCTATATATCTAATGCTGTCTGTCTGTCTATATAACGCTGTCTATCTCGTCTGTCTATCTAACTCTGTCTATCGATCTAACTCTGTCTGACCATCTATCTATCATCTCTTTCTGTCTTTCTATCTAACTCTGTCTGCTGTTGTATATATAACTTGCCTGTCTGTCTAACTCTGCCTCTGTATCATCTAACTCTGTCTGTCGATCTAACTCTACAGGTATCTACGCATCTGCGATCATCAGCTGTCGAGGTCTATCTAACTCGTAGCATGATTAGCTACGAACGTCTATCGAGCGATCAAAGAGCGAACGCAGCGAACGACGAAAACGCGAGAAGCACACACGACTAGCGAGCGAGCTGAATGCGATATCAAAGACAACCGACGAAAACAACAACAAAAGCAGCGAACCTACAAGACACACGAACAGACAGCAATACAGCGAGCAGAGCAGCGAGCTAACGAAGACAACGCGAGCGACGAGAGCGAGCGAGCCACGACGTACAGAGCGCGAGCGAGAGCGACATCAGCATCAGCGACGACCATGAGCGAGCGACTGTCATAAGAGAGCTAAGTTCTATCTACGTATCGATCAAATCTACTATATCTATCTAGCTATCATCCTATTATCTATCACTAACTCTCATCTATCGTTTTATCTGGAAATGCAAGGGCTTTCTGCTATTTGCCGCGCCGGCATGCACGTGACATCAGCGCGCTGGCGTTGCGCATGACGTAATTGCGCCAGAAGTTATCGTGCAGCCAGGAAATCCAGAAGTTAGGGGAACTTCTGCAGGTAAAGTGCATTGTAATATCAACCCTGCTCATTATACAGTTGCTAGTCCTTAGCTTCCATTATATATAATGTTAACAGGGAGATTCAATGAAAGTTCTTATCATTGAAAATGGTGCTAATTTAGCTCCAACCAATCAGATCTTATTTAACATTTGAAAGCTAACATCTGATTGGTTGGGGGGAAATTAGCACAATTTTTAGTTATAAGAACTGAATTTACCTGTAAGTGTGCGTAAAGTATAACACTTTGTACATCATATGTTAAGGCTGAGGCTATACCGTGCTGTTGTGAGTGCGTTCACCATTGTGATCACCCAGTAATTCGCAATTGGAGCACATGCGATAGCGCACAAAAATGTGACAAAAATGTGAAACGCATCACTGCGATTATGAATCGCAACGCGGCACTCCCTAGCGCACTAGTGTGGCCACATCAACTGCTTAAAAGTGCTTCAGAGTGGCCTAGCCCTTCACGGCGCAGGAAAAATCACCTCCTGAATGGATAGTAACCAATCCTACATGGAAACTTCATTAAAGGGGAACGTTGGTCTCAAAAAAAATGAAAGGCCAGTTTTCTACCTTTAAAATGAGCCATCCAAACCCTCTCAATGCTCCACAGCCACGATTAAACAAATGATTGACCACAAAGTTAATGGGTGGGACGTGACATGTGACATTCCTAAGTCTTCTCCTGCACAGTGGCCGCCAGCAAGCACAGCCTCAGACTCCCTCAGTGTGTGAAGGGAGCAGGAAGTCCCTCCCCCTCCCTGCTTTGTGAAGGACCTGCAGCTGCAGAGAAGGTACTGCCCTTCTTTCCCCTATGTGAAAACAGCCTTTTCAGGCAGAGTTCTCACTCTGCCTGAAAAGGCTGTTTCACAGAGTTTTTTTGTAGGGAGGGGGGCTCTGAGTGGCCCACTGCCACGGCGAGTGGGCAGGGCTTGTGCACCTGTGAGTGGGCGGGGGCTTAGGAACCATAAGTGGCGGGCCCACGGACCTGTGGGTGCGTGGGGCCATGACACCCATGGGTGGGTGGGCCACATGTGGCTGTAAGAGAATGGGCCAAGGGGGTCTGCAAAGAAGGGACCATGGGGTCCATGAGTGGCAGGGACCAGGGGGGCTGCAAATGGGAGGAGGAGACACAGGGCAGATTGAATGACATGGTTTCAGAGCAGGAAGCAAGAAGTGAAGGGGACCTGGTGATGCTGCTGCCATATCACACACAAAAATGTAAATATCTTCAAAAATATGCAAAAATTCTCAGGAGAGCAATTCCTATCAATTTACCTAAAGTCATTTTTGGACCACAGTTCCCTTTAAAAAAAAAAATTGACAGGTCCATGGCATTTTATTTTATTATAGGGCTTCTTCTAAACTATAGGTCCATGGCCTTTATTTTAATATAGGGCTCTCTAAACTATTAAGGCACTAAGCTCTGATATGACTCTATCCTGTACTTTAATAAAGAATCAGTAGCTGATACTAGTTAATTTAGTATTAATACCAATTCAACAAACAGTAGAATATTAAAAGTTCATATATGTGATCTTGTATTTCATTCACCAAAATATGATTTATGGTTTGCCAAAATAAATGCCTATTTTATACAGTGAAAGCTGTAACATGAAGTCACAGAGCAAATACATTTCCCAAATGGAGCAATATTGACACAGTTTAAATAATCAGATATCAGTATACTGACCAAGCCATTGAACATGAATCATAGATATAATTATTTACAAAAAAACAGTAAAAGCAACGCATCAGATCTGGGAAGGGGAACTGTGACAAAAAACCTTTCAATTCTCTTCAGCTAATGGACTTTACTAAAATAGCAGAAAATGCATTCAAATTCACTGCCCAAAAAATCTAAGAAACAAGAAGTAATATCTACTCCCAGGTTCCCCAGAGTAAAGGGAGAGATATGCAAAATACTCCTTTACGTCCCTTGGCTTATGATGTGTCAGAACTGCTGGCTTAATAACATGCAACAAGCCTATTGTGGGCAATGCTGGGAACCTGGGAGTAAGAAATTACTTTTGTTTCTTATATCTGTTGTATTAATTAGATCAACTGGACTTGAAGTTTAGTTCTTGAAGACGTTTCGCTAGTCATCCGAAGGCTTTCTAGTTCAGAATGACTTGTACAAGAATCTGTGGCAATATGTACCCTGGAAAATCCCAATTAGCATATCACAGCCAGGTGTTAAGGGGTGATGCATAGTGGCTAAGAGGTGTTACAGGAACGCCCAGAGTAAGGTGTCAAAACAGCATTGTACATGGCAGAAAGTTGATGTCCAACCCCCCCACCTCTATTTAGGTTGGTTTCTTTATTTTCACATAAATGGCCTCCTTAACACCTTGAACCAGTCACGTTCTTTGCCAATATGTAACATTACAATCTTCAAAGGTATGTCCTTTATCTTAAGATGCAGGTACACGGCTGAGTCCTGACCCGAGGAATTGGCTCTTTGTGCCGGGCCATACGTTGATGCAGTTGCTGTTTGGTCTCCCCCACATACAAATCAGAGCATTCTTCACTGCACTGCACGCGTATATGATGTCGCTTTTCTTGTGTGTGGGTATTGGGTCTTGGAGTACCAATGCTGCCTGAGTGGGTTGTTCAGTTTTAAGCAGACAGGGATACGGTGTTTTTTTGAAAATTCTTCTTAATTTCTCGGAGACCCATAATACATATGGGATGACCATGTTTTCTCCTGTCTTGCTTTTCCCCTTCACTGTTGGTATTCGTTTCTTTTCTTTCCTTCTACTTCTTTTGACAAAAGCCCAGTCGGATATCCAAGGGCTCCTCTGAGATGTTTCATTTCTTAGCCTTCGCCTCTGTGCTAGTGGGGATGTTCGCAGCTCTGGTGTGCAGGGTTCTGATGACACCCAGCTTTTGATCCAAGGGTGTGGTGAGGAGTAAACATCAAATACTGATTGTGTGTGTGGTTTCTTGTAAACCTCTATTTCAGTTTACCATTTTCCTTAACTTCTACAAGCAGTCCAAGAAAGCCCAGTTTGTTGTTTTGTACCTCTTCCCTTGTGTCATCCACATATCTGAACCAGTGGCTGGGTGCTATGCCATAAGGTATTAAGCGCCTGTTTTTCTCCCTCTCCATGTAGGTTGGCCACATGTGTGAAACTGGAGATCCCATAGCACATCCATTTTTTTGCTTTGAACTTTTCCTGTATTTGAAATAGGTGGTTCAGGCACAAGTCCAGGAAGGAACACACCTATTCTGAGTTGAGATCAGTTCTGCTGGTAAGAGTGCTGTCTTGGCCTACCAACTGTCTGCCATTTACAATGCTGTTTTGACACCTTAATCTGGGCGTTCCTATAACACCTCTTAGCCACTATCCAATCACGCCCTTAACACCTGGTTGTGATATGCTAATTGGGATTTTCCAGGGTACATAATTGCCACAGATTCTTGAACAAGTCATTCTGAATTGAGAAAGCCAGTCGGATGACTAGCGAAGAACTAAACTTCAAGTCCAGTTGATCTAATTGAATACAACAGATATACCATGACCGGATGAATGAGAACCTTCACAAGCATATTCTTGTTTCTTAGATTTTGTGGGCAATGCTATTCATATAGCATGAGACTGCAAGATGCTTCTGTTATAAGAAGGTGCTGTGCCATTTATGCTCAGTGGAGGGCTTTTTGCTCCTTTTGGTCCACTCTCGCTAAGCTATCTAGCAGCTTTGTCTATTATTATATATTGTTATGTGTGTACCCAGCTTTAGTCTTCAGGCAAATCTGTTGGATCTGATGGGATTTATTGTGTACCAGCCATGTGAACAAATGACAGGGGGGAAAACAACAAGGCAAAAGATGGCTTGTAGGAGTAGACAGATATAAGGTGAATGATAAATGGGGTGTAATAACTTTTAAGCATGTAACTATAATCTCTCAATTTGAGACAGATTTCAAGACCTTAATGGAAGAGGTATGCACTAGCCAGACATCTTCTTATAGCAGCCTTTTCCAAAATACTGGAAATTAAGAAAATCCCTTGGAATGGGAATTTATTGAATAAAAGATGTTCAAAATATGGAATATCTCAACGCTGTATACAGGGCAAAATAGAATTATTTAAAAAAAAACAAAAAAACTGGTTAATGTGGGATGCTCTCCTAGGTTAGAACATTTAAACTCTTGAATGTCTTATCTTATGAAAAGAAAACAGTTAAAGGGCATCTATAGTGAAAAACACATTGCCCCACACATTGCAAAGTTAAATTCATATACTCTGTGCTGTCTTTCTCCTATATCTGTCAGTGAATCTGTTTTTACATGGTGTCAGATTCTTACAGCACTCCCCTCCCCCCCTCTGTTGCCTCCTCCATGTCTCAACTCCGGCTGCCCGACCAGCTTATCATGTGCAGTAGGAGTTAAAAGTTCAACATCCTGAAAAACATACCCACATAGTGGCCAATAGGAAGCAAGCTGTCCTGGGGACACGGAAAGGAAGGGAGAACAGTAGTTTACTGCTACAACACAATCTCTCTCTGGACCCATCATCACAACAGTGAAATCTATCAAGAAGGGGGTCAAATGCAGCCTTATCTCTGCAGTCAAAGCTACCTTCTCTCCCCCTGCTAATGCTTTTGTGTGTAACAGAGCAGGGAGGAGGGTGGACTTGAGCAGTTAAGAGGGTCATGTCACAGGGATTTGATTGCATTCCTCTATCCTACTTGTAAGTCAATCACATGTTCTTCTAATGTGTGTATCTCAGGACAGAGAGGGAAAGTGAAGAAAGTAAAGACACTCAAGGTTTGGGGAATTATAGAACCATGGAAAGAAAGGAAAGAAAGTTCATTTTCCCACTATAGGTGCCCTTTAACTCAAGTTAACACTGAAACAAAGAAATTGACCCATATATCACTGTCTTCTTAGATTTTTATTTATATTTGTTTTACTTTTGGTACATGGTTGTTTAAATATTGATTAACATATTAACAAAATAGAAGTTTTACTTTGGCAATGTTATATAAATATAAAGTGTGCCATTGATGCACGGTGGAAAGGTCTATATGTATGTGTGTAATTATCACTATTTTATCTGTTGTATTCAATTAGATCAACTGGACTTGAAATATAGTTCTTGAAGACGTTTCGCTAGTCATCCGACTGGCTTTCTCAATCAGAATGACTTGTACAAGAATCTGTGGCAATTATGTACCCTGGAAAATCCCAATTAGCATATCACAGCCAGGTGTAAGGGTGTGATTAGATAGTGGCTAAGAGGTGTTATAGGAACGCCCAGAGTAAGGTGTTTAAAACAGCATTGTACATGGCAGACAGTTGGTGTCGAACCCCCCCACTCTATTTAGGCTTGGTTCTTATTTTCACATAAATGGCCTCCTTAACACCTCTCTTGAACCAGTCACGTTCCTTCGCCAGTATGTTAACATTACAATCTTCAAAGGTATGTCCTTTATCCTTAAGATGCAGATACACGGCTGAGTCCTGACCCGAGGAATTGGCTCTTCTGTGCTGGGCCATACGTTGATGCAGTTGCTGTTGGTCTCCCCCACATACAAATCAGAGCATTCTTCACTGCAGCACTGCATATATGATGTCGCTTTTCTGGTTGTTTGGTATTGGGTCTTTTGGATGTACCAATTGCGCTCAGTGTGTTGTTCGGTTTAAAGCAACAGGGATACGATGTTTTTTGAAAATTCTTCTTAATTTCTCGGAGACCCTGCTACATATGGGATGACCCTGTTCTTCCTCTGTCTTGCTTTTCCCTTCACTGTTGGTATTCGTGTCTTTTCTTTCTTCTACTTCTTTTGACAAAGGCCCAGTCTGGATATCCAAAGTTTTAAGGGCTCCTCTGAGATGTTTCATTTCTTTAGCCTTCGCTCTGTGCTAGTGGGGATGTTCTCGGCTCTGTGTTGCAGGGTTCTGATGACCCCAGCTTGTGATCTAAAGGGTGGTGGGAGTCAAACATCAAATACTGTCTGGTGTGGTGTGGTTTTCTGTAAACCTCTACTTCCAGTTTACCATTTTCCTTAACTTCTACCAAGCAGTCCAAGAAGGCCAGTTTGTTTGTTTTGTACCTCTTCCTGTGAATTTAATGTTTTGGTACCGCATTAATGTGTTCTGTGAAAGCTTGTACTTCCTTCTGGTGGATTTTAACCCAGGTGTCATCAACATATCTGAACCAGTGGCTGGGTGCTATGCCTTTAAAGGTATTAAGCGCCTGTGTTCTACCTCCTCCATGTAAAGGTTGGCCACAATAGGTGAAACTGGAGATCCCATAGCAATCCATGTTTTTGCTTATAGAACTTATCCCTGTATTGAAATAGGTGGTATTCAGGCACAAGTCCAACAAGGAACACACTGTTCTGGGTTGAGATCAGTTCTGCTGGTAAGAGTGCTGTCTTGGCCCAGCCGTCTTTTCACCAGTCAACAGCCTCCTTGGTGGGTGATACAAGTGAAGAGAGATGTCACATCATAGGACACCATAGTTTCTTCTACACGAGTACTCATATCTCAATCTTGTTGGTGAAAATCCTGGAGAGTTCTGGATGTGATGCTTAGAACTTCCCACAAAGGTCCTAAGATGTTAGCATATCACCTGGCTGTGATATGCTAATTGGGATTTTCCAGGGTACATAATTGCCACAGATTCTTGTACAAGTCATTCTGAAGTGAGAGAAAGCCAGTCGGATGACTAGCGAAACGTCTTCAAGAACTATATTTCAAGTCCAGTTGATCTAATTGAATACAACAGATATACCAGAACTGGATGAATGAGAACCTTCACAAGCATATTCACTATTTAATCAAAAATCACCATAAGAAATAACACGATACAAGGTATAGTAATACTACTACTACTGAATTACAAAACAAATGATATACAATTAATAAAGTATACTTACTTTACTTGACATCCCTAGGTTGAATGGAAAACTCAAAAGGGTGAGGTTTAGCCACACCTCTGGATTTCTACAGGGTCTCTAAAAGGAAGTGGAATTAGGACACTAAAAGAAAGATGCTTAAATACGTGAAGACATCAATACAAATAACAAGAAAAAGGACGTATAGCACTCTGCATAAAATTCCTTTATAGCTATAGGAAATCACATAAAACATTCTTAAAAACATATATAGGCACCCTAAACTAGCTAGTATGATATTTCAGGTATAAGAAGCAACATTATAGAAGCACACAATGGATACAATTAGTATTAGGCATGTGTCAAGGCTTATATAAGTGCAACTATTTATCTCTATCCAAAATGGAGCAATATTAGCATAATATATAGAAAGGGGTGCATACGATACACATCAGAGTATTGCTTGTATCTGGAAGGTTGTCCGCCATACGCGTTTCGTCTAATGACTTATTCGTTTGCTAAAGAATTTAGTGACCGCGTTGCATTAATGGTGGCCGCTGCTCTTGCGAGATTAGATTGCGTACTTTCATTGGTCCTCTACAGTTCTCACTCCTCCCTATTCAGAGTCTCCTGTCAGGGTCCGATTGTAAAGGTGCAGTCTCCTATATCATTACACTGATTGAATCTTAAACATCCATTAGCCAATGGACATAAGGAAGAAACTTACTGCTACAGAATGCTGGGAGTTGTCGTTTTCAAACATGTGCATATTCAAACCTTGGGTAGGAATCGCTAAAGCATGGGCTTTAATGTCTGTAAGTGCAGTTAAAAGGGCTTTATTCCAGGATGTATGAAAAATAAAATTTCCAGCATTCGTGCAGCCAGGGAATGCGGGGGTTGTAGTTTTAAACAAGTGTGAAAAGCTGGCAGGTCAAATAGAAATAGGAGAGTAGTGTGTGGTTGATCGTGTTATGTGATGGGATTGCCGGAGACTTTCAGACTTATCCCATTTGAGCCTCCCCTAGATACTGTGGGACTGGAAAGGGAGAGCAAGTTCAGAATGGATCCTAATACCTACCGGCTAAACACATGTAAGTAGCCTCTCTCTGGCCCTACAGCTTAACAGCTATATGCATAAGAGAAAGGCAGACATATCCCGAATCACTTGCATGTTTGTGCACTTTGTGTTGGTATCACTTAGAGCATGATCTGAGCTTTCAATAAAAATAATTACCTAACAACCATACACACATAATTTGCACTGTCCACCAACGGGCACACTTTTGCAAAGCGTAATTCCCGCAAAATCCGTGAAATTGTCGTGGAACTGGGTTCAGATCTGCAATCCGGTCAATCTCTATACTTGATCTATTTATTGTAACATTGTTAGAGTGTTATAGTTGAGTAGAAACACCACAGTGAAATAAAATATTGTGCAGAGCTTGAATCAATTTCCCTGTTAAATTTCCAACCAATAATAGATCAATAGGAGATCCATTGGATTATTCTATATAAAGTACCTATCTGTCTTTAATACTCACCTCCCCATTAACTCACAGCTGTCACCAGGGATTCTGTTACAGAGGGAATCATTATTGGAAAATCTGAGGTCCTATATGAACCCAGACTATCCTGTCATGTTTACTCTATTACATTTTATCAGTACAGGACACAGGTTCATGGCTTCTATGGGGTCTATTGCTTAAATAAGTAATAAACCATTAACAAAACTCACTTCATAGTCTCAGGAAATGAGCATGGAAATGTTTCCTTTCAGTCCCCCTATCATATATAGCGTGATACGCAACCAGTAGATCTCCCGATGTTTGAAAAAACAACTCTCAGCATTTCTCTACAAGCACTCTGTAGTTAGGGAATTCAAACAACAACTCCCAGCATTCCTCTACAAGCACTCTATTGTAGGAAATTCTGGGAGTTGTAGTTTCCAAACATTGTAGATCTACTGGTTGCCTATCCCATATATATAGATATCCCTTCCTGTCCAGCAAACAGCTCTCCTTTTGTCTATTGAGAGGGGAGGAGTGGAGTTATTAAAGAGTGAGAAGAGCATTTTTACTAAGACTGTCACATGTTTTAAAAAAGGAAGAGTAACATATAAGTCTTGCAACTTCCCACTTCCCTACTAACACTCAGAAATGTTTGATTCGCTAACACTGCTGTTAATCTAATATTAAGCCACACCATTGGATACAACACTATGTTCTTTGTAAGCTTACATTGCCTCCATGTAAAACTTCCTGAGGGTGGATAAACCTCCATTTGAAGATCCATTACAAAACAGGAGTGGGGGACTGTGGCAAGTACTTTTATTATTTATAAGATTTGCCTTATTTACATTTCTATATACCGGTATTAATGTCGTTACTACATATTTGTTAATATTGATATAACTATTTATTTAGTGCTTAAACAACACATAAACAATATCCCTATGTATATTACTTTACCCACCCCACACACATAGTACCTCCGAAAAACCAAATGTATTCCCCATGAAAATTTTTTTTTTCTTTGAACTTTTCACATCAAAAAACTGAAAATATCAAGCAAATTAACACTGATATAATAAGAATGTTTAAACTTCAATAAAATTACAATTTAAAAAAAAAAATATAATATGTTACAATATATAGTTGGAAAAAAAACATGCTTAAGGGCTCAGCCCCCACTAGCACCTTTGGATCGTGTTCTGCAATCTGTTCACACTAGCAATTGTACAGGCCTATGTAACCCTATGGGAGTGTCCCCGCTGCATGTGCATGCGACACCATTTTTGGTGGGAATCGCATGCTTTTCAATAGGCTTCAATTTTGGAAGTGCAGCAAACTCAAGCACATGGAAAAGTATATTATATTGTATGACAGTTATTAGATTTATTAATGTAACGTTTCTATTTCGCTTGTAGACAAATATGATTTAATATTGGTCACACATTTCACATTTCTCTCTTTTTTTATGTCGATTGTCTATTAGAACAAAGCAGATTCAGGGCTCAAACGCCACACCAAACAAGAACAAAGCACAGAAATGTTTCATTAACAAACATAATGGAAATGTACAGTTAGTACCTGAACATGCTATCACTCATGGGGATATTTCAAACATCCATATAGGACTACATGAGGCTGATAAAGATAATCTCTTGGCACCTTTAAATAACAAGGCTCACACCAATTAACTGCCTTTGGTACATATTTGTTGTAGTGACATGGTAGAAATTATCACCATTCTTTGTACATAGTTATATAAAATGATTGTTGTAAAAGTATTCTGAAACAATATAATAGAAATGATTAAAACTGCTCCGTGTTGGGAGGGAACCTTAATACAGTATATTCCCTTATTTATGTCGCTTTCTGCTTCCTCTGCTTCAGTATATCTGTGGGTAGCACCACTGGCCTGAATAGGTAATAAACATTACCAACCGTGGAGAGTTGTAGGAAATAGAACAACAACCAAAACACAGCCATACATAGATATGAACTGTCATCAGTTATAACCAATGCTTAGCTATGTAATTTGGTGACATTATAGGCAACAAATCACACTTCTTTCAAATAAGGATATTAAAAGTCACATATATTCAAAGGCATCTATAGTGGGAAAATGAACTTTTTTTCTTTTTCTTCCATGAGTTCTATAATTCCCCCAACCCCCAGAGTGTCTTCACTTTTTCAGATTCCCTCTCTGTCCTGAGATAAACAAATTATGTTGCTCTATTACAAACATAGAAATAAGAACATTAGCAGGGGAGAGAGGTAGCTTTGACTGCAGAGATAAGCCTGCACTTGACCCCCCTTCTTGATAGCGTTCACTAATTGATGATGATAGGTTACAAAGAGAGAGATTGTATTGCAGCAGTAAACTACTGTTCTCCCTTCTCTTCCATGTCTCCAGGACAGCTTGCATTCTATTAGCCACTGTGTGTGGGTGGTTTTCAGGATGTTGAACTTTTAACTCCTGCTGCACATGATAAGCTTGTCGGGTAGCCGGAGTTGAGACATGGAGGATGGTAAACAGAGAGGAGGGGGAAGCGGGGGAGTGCTGCAGAGAGATCTGACACATGGAAAAACAAAAGTCACTGACAGAGGTAGGAGAAAGGCAGCACAGAGTACATGAATTTAACTTGCAATGGGGCAATTTGTGTGATGCCTTTTAAAGCACTCAACTATGACCTATTTTAATTGGTTGTAGCACTTTATAGCTTTATTTGTACAAATAGAGCATTGTTCACTATATAATACATAAGCTTCAAAGTTTTTAATGGGAGCAGCAGTGGAAAAAACCACTCAGCTACGTTACTGCATTCGGTTTCCAGAGTACATGCAATCACCATTTCTTTGCAAAAACAAACACTCAAATAACATATTATGAAGAAATTACAGTGCAAAAACATGGTAAAACATTTGAAATGGATTTCAAGCATGTTACACTTTCACTGCAAAATCTCTATATATATAAAAGTCAATGCATGCATTGTGTGTGTGTGTGTATGTTTTTATGTTCCAGGAAAAACTTCCAAATGGCTGGGACAATTTCATGAGACCTGGTATACTTATGTAAAAGGGCTGGGGATGTTTTATAGGCACTTTACAACTTTTAAAAAAGCCTCTGTACCCCCTTTTTCGACATTTGTAAGTTAATTAACCCGTGTGCTGCCATCTGGTGGTGAATCTAGTTTATGCCACACCTTCCAAATATCACAGTTTGTTCAGGGCAGTACAATGCTTTACTTCATTTTGTTCTGTTGTTGTGTAATAGGAAGATAGAGCTGTCAATTATGAGGATCAGCAAACTATGTGATATAGCAATGTCATGTGACCACACACACGGTCACCTCCCTCTCCTTGTGGTTTGCCCAGAGTCAAGATTGAGAGGTTAAACTGACCACAAGATAAGTCTCTGTGTACTGGGGGTTGGACAGGCAGTTACCAATTGAGATCACATTTTGCAGCAGTATGTATGGTGCAGAGTTCAAAAAGAAGGCAGACTAAGGAATTATTAGTTTATTTAAGAAAGATGTGAATGGTATGACACTGCCCACACTGCATACCAACTGCACTGTAACACACTTGTGTCTCTTTTCCCCACAAAACTACTGAAGTATTAAAGGCCAGGTACACACTCTTCACTTAACTTTCTTTTCCATGTGTCATTTTTGTAAACAAATTGTGTTTTCTGGGGGACATTTGTGTCAATAATGATCGATTAGTAAAAGAATAAAGTAATGTGAGATGTCTTAACCCATTGTTAAAGGGAAGTTGGTGTGATGCTCTAAAGAGGGAGTTGATGCGATACACACTAAAGGGGAAGTTGATTTGATATGCCTTAAAGGGGTAGTTGATGTGATACGCCTTAAAGCTGAAGTTGGTGTGTGATACATGTTAAAGAGAAAGTTGGTGTGATACGTGGTTAAAAGGGTAGTTGATTTGATATGCGTTAAAGGGGAAGTTGGTGTGATACACCTTAAAGAGAAATTGATGTGATGTCTTAAAGGGGAGTTGGTTGTAATAAGCCTTAAAAGGGTAGTTGTGTGATACGTGTTAAAGGGGAAGTTGATGTGATACACTTTAAAAGTATCATATCAACTTCCCCTTAGCATTCATTTTTTGGGGGGGTAAATACAAACATTATTTGCCCTCAAATTTGGATATTTTGCAATATCCATTATTGCACAACAATAGCCCCCCAAATGTTGTGAGGTAATAGGGGATGAGATCTGCTCTAGAATCCCCGCATTGTCGGGCTCCCCAAAGTTAACCAGATTTGTGGGTCAGATTAGAAAGCTGAATTTGGATGGAGGTTTCGGGCTGGATCTTTCGGAAAAAACCAGGCAACGCTGGGTACTCTGCTAGTATACAATAAAAAAAGAGAAATAAACATTTCCCCTATATATTGTGTGTTTAGCTGCTGAGTACCTCATATAAAAAACATAACCTTATAAATATGCATTAAAATAGTTAATAGTCTATAAAAATACACAGTAAAAATACAAAGCCACAATCTGCCATAGGAAAAGGAAACAGAAGAGAAAATCGAGGTACAAACCTATGTAACGCTAGAAATCAATGGGAGCAGAGTTGCCATCAGGGGTCCAGAGAATAAGGGGGAAAAAACACATTTTCTTGCAATACTGCATTCAGGAGAACTGTTCCTAGATGCAGAGAGAGAAAGGGGGCGTTGTGCTTCCTGGATTTCCTTGTGTCTGCTGCATTACCCATGACTCAGTCAGTAAGTGGCATTACCCGCCCTTGTCTGAACATGTAGCTCTTTGTGCTGTGAATTGATCTCCATAGCAGAGCAAGAGGGTAGTAACTGTAGTTATGCTAAACCCATTTTGCTTGTTGTGAGAGTCCATGGGGGGAACCCATTTTTACCTCTGTCTCACAGCTCTGTACAGGTATGACAGGACTGCTTAAACCTTTCTCTTGGGGTCTGATGGTGTTGGTTCGTTTGTCTAGTATCCACTAATTCTTCTATTACTGCGTCTTAGTGTGGATGTGGAACCTTCTGTTTATACTATCAGATGGTTGGAAGATATCTAACATATGGAATGTTCCAATTAAGCCACACCCACTATGTACTTAATCGAGACTCTGCCTGTCTGTCTTTCTATCTATATATGTATCTACCTATTATCTATCTATCTCTGTCTGGCTATCTATATATCTAATGCTGTCTGTCTGTCTATATAACGCTGTCTATCTCTGTCTGTCTATCTAACTCTGTCTATCGATCTAACTCTGTCTGACCATCTATCTATCCATCTCTTTCTGTCTTTCTATCTAACTCTGTCTGTCTGTCTGTATATATAACTCTGCCTGTCTGTCTAACTCTGCCTCTGTATCTATCTAACTCTGTCTGTCTATCTAACTCTACATGTGTATCTATCTATCTATCTATCTATCTATCTGTCTAATCTGCCTTCTATCTAACCTCTCATCCTCTCTATTTTTTTTTCCATTATTCTATCTTTACTATCACTTTCCTCCACTTGCACTATAAACTGCTTATCTATCTACTCTTATTATAATAGGCCTATTCATTTCGTCCACTCTATCTATTTATATCCCTATCTATTAATCTACATCTATACTTCTTACTCAACTCCCTACTTAGTTTGTCATCAATGAGCATATTATATAGTCACTTACTATCTTCTAACGCTATCCAGGGTTATCTAATCTCGATATTAATCTAGTTGAGCTTTAATGCATCATTATACGGTGACGAATATAAAAAACTAAAGACTGCAGCCCTTATTATATTATTATAAGACGAAGTAGCGGTGGAGAGATCATAGAAATGACATGAGAGCATAGCACTAGAGATGAAGTTAAGTAGCGATATGATAGAGAGAATCTAAAAAGCAGAATTGACCCAGAAAGAGAGAGATAAGAAGGGAGAGAAGAAGCCCCGACAAACGATGAGGGAGAGACATAGTACTATTATCGCACAAAAACAAAACATAAGAATATACGATCAAATCCGGCTGATATAGGAGAACTCGATAGTGTAGAGATATATCTATCTAGACTATATCCCTATCTATCACTCAATCTATATCTTCATCTAACTTTTATTATTTATCTTAATTCTGCTATATCTATCTCGCTCTATTCTCTATACCCTATTCTCATCGTCACTTCCCCTTATAATATCTATTCTTAAACTCTCCTACTCTATTCCACTTTCTACTTTCCTATCCGTAATCTATGATATCTTATCGAGTTATCGCATCTTAATAATATTATCTCTTTATCTATCATCCTAACATCTCATCTATCGTTTTTAACACTCTAGGAAACTGCCCAGGGCCTTTCTCTCTGCCTATAGGGGTTCCGATGCCGTGTGCGTGATCACTGTTGCCACTCGCGCTGGCGTTGCGCATGACGTAATTGCGCCAGAAGTTATCGTGCAGCCAGGAAATCCAGAAGTTAGGGGAACTTCTGCAGGTAAAGTGCATTGTAATATCAACCCTGCTCATTATACAGTTGCTAAGTCCTTAGCTTCCCATTGATATATAAATGTTAACAGGGAGATTCAATGAAAGTTCTTATCATTGAAAATGGTGCTAATTTAGCTCCAACCAATCAGATCTTATTTAACATTTGAAAGCTAACATCTGATTGGTTGGGGGGAAATTAGCACAATTTTTAGTTATAAGAACTGAATTTACCTGTAAGTGTGCGTAAAGTATAACACTTTGTACATCATATGTTAAGGCTGAGGCTATACCGTGCTTGTGTGAGTGCGTTCACCATTGTGATCACCCAGTAATTCGCAATTGGAGCACATGCGATAGCGCACAAAAATGTGACAAAAATGTGAAACGCATCACTGCGATTTATGAATCGCAACGCGGCACTCCCTAGCGCACTAGTGTGGCCACATCAACTGCTTAAAAGTGCTTCAGAGTGGCCTAGCCCTTACACGGCGCAGGAAAAATCACCTCCTGAATGGATAGTAACCAATCCTACTCATGGAAACTTACATTAAAGGGGAACTGTGGTCTCCAAAAAAAATGAAAGGCCAGTTTCCTACCTTTAAAATGAGCCATCCAACACCTCTCTACATGCTCCACAGCCCAAGATATAAACAAATGATTGACCACAAAGTTAATGGGTGGGACGCTGACATGTGACATTCCTAAGTCTTCTCCTGCACAGTGCCGCCAGCAAGCACAGCCTCAGACTCCCTCAGTGTGTGAAGGAGACAGGAAGTCCCTCCCCCTCCCTGCTTTGTGAAGGACCTGCAGCTGCAGAGAAGGTACTGCCCTTCTTTCCCACTATGTGAAAACAGCCTTTTCAGGCAGAGTTCTCACTCTGCCTGAAAAGGCTGTTTCCACAGAGTTTTTTTGTAGGGAGGGGGGCTCTGAGTGGCCCACTGCACCGGCGAGTGGGCAGGGCTTGTGCACCTGTGAGTGGGCGGGGCTTAGGAACCCATAAGTGGCCGGGCCCACGGCACCTGTGGGTGCGTGGGGCCATGACACCCATGGGTGGGTGGGGCCACATGTGGCTGTAAGAGAATGGGCCAAGGGGGTCCTGCAACTGAAGGGACCATGGGGTCCATGAGTGGCAGGGACCAGGGGGGCTGCAAATGGGAGGAGGAGACACAGGGCAGATTGAATGACATGGTTTCAGAGCAGGAAGCAAGAAGTGAAGGGGACCTGGTGATGCTGCTGCCATATCACACACAAAAATGTAAATATCTTCAAAACTATGCAAAAATTCTCAGGAGAGCAATTCCTATCAATTTACCTAAAGTCATTTTTGGACCACAGTTCCCCTTTAAAAAAAAAAATTGACAGGTCCATGGCATTTTATTTTATTATAGGGCTTCTTCTAAACTATAGGTCCATGGCCTTTATTTTATTATAGGGCTTCTCCTAAACTATTAAGGCTACTAAGCTCTGATATGACAATTATCCTGTACTTTAATAAAGAATTCAGTAGCTGATACTAGTTAATTTAGTATTAATACCAATTCAACAAACAGTAGATATATTAAAAGTTCATATATGTGATCTTTGTATTTCATTCACCAAAAATATGATTTATGGTTTGCCAAAATAAATGCATATTTTATACAGTGAAATGCTGTAACATGAAGTCACAGAGCAAATACATTTCCCAAATGGAGCAATATTGACACAGTTTAAATAATCAGATATCAGTATACTGACCAAGCAATTGAACATGAATCATAGATATAATTATTTACACAAATAACAGTAAAAGCAACGCATCAGATCTGGGAAGGGGAACTGTGACAAAAAACCTTTCAATTCTCTTCAGCTAATGGACTTTACTACAATAGCAGAAAATGCATTCAAATTCACTGCCCAAAAAATCTAAGAAACAAGAAGTAATATCTTACTCCCAGGTTCCCCAGAGTAAAGGGAGAGATATGCAAAATACTCCTTTACGTCCCTTGGCTTATGCATGTGTCCAGAACTGCTGGCTTAATAACATGCAACATAGCCTATTGTGGGCAATGCTGGGAACCTGGGAGTAAGAAATTACTTCTTGTTTCTTATATCTGTTGTATTCAATTAGATCAACTGGACTTGAAGTTTAGTTCTTGAAGACGTTTCGCTAGTCATCCGACTGGCTTTCTCAGTTCAGAATGACTTGTACAAGAATCTGTGGCAATTATGTACCCTGGAAAATCCCAATTAGCATATCACAGCCAGGTGTTAAGGGCGTGATTGCATAGTGGCTAAGAGGTGTTACAGGAACGCCCAGAGTAAGGTGTCAAAACAGCATTGTACATGGCAGAAAGTTGATGTCCAACCCCCCCACCTCTATTTAGGCTTGGTTTCTTTATTTTCACATAAATGGCCTCCTTAACACCTTGAACCAGTCACGTTCCTTTGCCAATATGTTAACATTACAATCTTCAAAGGTATGTCCTTTATCCTTAAGATGCAGGTACACGGCTGAGTCCTGACCCGAGGAATTGGCTCTTCTGTGCTGGGCCATACGTTGATGCAGTTGCTGTTTGGTCTCCCCCACATACAAATCAGAGCATTCTTCACTGCACTGCACTGCGTATATGATGTTGCTTTTCTTGTGTTTGGGTATTGGGTCTTTTGGATGTACCAATTGCTGCCTGAGTGGGTTGTTCAGTTTAAAGCAGACAGGGATACGGTGTTTTTTTGAAAATTCTTCTTAATTTCTCGGAGACCCATAATACATATGGGATGACCATGTTCTTTCTCCTGTTTGCTTTTCCCCTTCACTGTTGGTATTCGTTTTCTTTCTTTCCTTCTACTTCTTTTGACAAATGCCCAGTCTGGATATCCAAGGCTCCTCTGAGATGTTTAATTTCTTTAGCCTTCGCCTCTGTGCTAGTGGGGATGTTCGCAGCTCTGTGTTGCAGGGTTCTGATGACACCCAGCTTTTGATCCAAAGGGTGGTGTGAGTCAAACATCAAATACTGATCTGTGTGTGTTGGTTTTTCTGTAAACCTCTATTTCCAGTTTACCATTTTCCTTAACTTCTACCAAGCAGTCCAAGAAAGCCAGTTTGTTGTTTTGTACCTCTTCCCTTGTGTCATCCACATATCTGAACCAGTGGCTGGGTGCTATGCCATTATAGGTATTAAGCGCCTGTTTTTCTACCTCCTCCATGTAAAGGTTGGCCACAATGTGTGAAACTGGAGATCCCATAGCACATCCATTTTTTTGCTTATAGAACTTTTCCCTGTATTTGAAATAGGTGGTATTCAGGCACAAGTCCAGTAAGGAACACACCTATTCTGAGTTGAGATCAGTTCTGCTGGTAAGAGTGCTGTCTTGGCCTACCAACTGTCTGCCATGTACAATGCTGTTTTGACACCTTACTCTGGGCGTTCCTATAACACCTCTTAGCCACTATCCAATCACGCCCTTAACACCTGGTTGTGATATGCTAATTGGGATTTTCCAGGGTACATAATTGCCACAGATTCTTGAACAAGTCATTCTGAATTGAGAAAGCCAGTCGGATGACTAGCGAAGAACTAAACTTCAAGTCCAGTTGATCTAATTGAATACAACAGATATACCATGACCTGGATGAATGAGAACCTTCACAAGCATATTCTTGTTTCTTAGATTTTGTGGGCAATGCTATTCATATAGCATGAGACTGCAAGATGCCCTCTGTTATAAGAAGGTGCTGTGCCATTTTTATGCTCAGTGGAGGGCTTTTTGCTCCTTTTGGTCCACCTCTCGCTAAGCTATCTAGCAGCTTTGTCTATTATATATTGCTTATGTGTGTACCCAGCTTTAGTCTTCAGGCAAATCCTGTTGGATCTGATGGGATTTATTGTGTACCAGCCATGTGAACAAATGACAGGGGGGAAAAATCAACAAGGCAAAAGATGGCTTTGAAGGTAGTAGACAGATATAAGGTGAATGATAAATGGGTGTATATAACTTTTAAGCATGTAACTATTAATCTCTCAACTTTTGAGACAGATTTCAAGACCTTAATGGAAGAGGTATGCACTAGCCAGACATCTTCTTATAGCAGCCTTTTTCCAAAATACTGGAAATCTAAGAAAATCCCTTCGGAATGGGAATTTATTGGAATAAAAGATGTTCAAAATATGGAATATCTCACCGCCTGTATACAGGGCAAAATAGAATTATTTAAAAAAAAAAACAAAACTGGTTAATGTGGGATGCTTCCTCAGGTTAGAACATTTAAACTCTTGAATGTCTTATCTTATGAAAAAGGAACAGTTAAAGGGCATCTATAGTGAAAAACACATTGCCCCAACACATTGCAAAGTTAAATTCATATACTCTGTGCTGTCTTTCTCCTATATCTGTCAGTGAATCTGTTTTTACATGGTGTCAGATCTCTCTACAGCACTCCCCCCTCCCCCCCCTCTGTTGCCTCCTCCATGTCTCAACTCCGGCTGCCCGACAAGCTTATCATGTGCAGTAGGAGTTAAAAGTTCAACATCCTGAAAAACATACCCACACATAGTGGCCAATAGGAAGCAAGCTGTCCTGGAGACACGGAAGAGAAGGGAGAACAGTAGTTTACTGCTACAACACAATCTCTCTCTTGTGACCCATCATCACACAGTGAAATCTATCAAGAAGGGGGTCAAATGCAGCCTTATCTCTGCAGTCAAAGCTACCTCTCTCCCCCTGCTAATGCTCTTTGTGTGTAACAGAGCAGGGAGGAGGGATGGACTTGAGCAGTTAAGAGGGTCATGTCACAGGGATTTGATTGCATTCCTCTACTCCTACTTGTAATGTCAATCACATGTTCTTCTAATGTGTGTATCTCAGGACAGAGAGGGAAAGTGAAGAAAGTAAAGACACTCAAGGTTGGGGGAATTATAGAACACATGGAAAGAAAGGAAAGAAAGTTCATTTTCCCACTATAGGTGCCCTTTAACTCAAGTTAACACTGAAACAAAGAAATAATGACCCATATATCACTGTCTTCTTAGATTTTTATTTATATTTGTTTTACTTTTGGTACATGGTTGTTTAAATATTGAATTAACATATTAACAAAATAGAAGTTTTACTTTGGCAATGTTATATAAATATAAATGTGCCCATTGATGCACGGTGGAAAGGTCTATATGTATGTGTGTAATTATCACTATTTATATTGTTGTATTCAATTAGATCAACTGGACTTGAAATTAGCTTGAAGACGTTTCGCTAGTCATGACTGGCTTTCTCAATTCAGAATTACTTGTACAAGAATCTGTGGCAATATGTACCCTGGAAAATCCCAATTAGCATATCACAGCCAGGTGTTAAGGGGTGATTGATAGTGGCTAAGGGTGTTATAGGAACGCCCAGAGTAAGGTGTAAAACAGCATTGTACATGGCAGACAGTTGGTGTCAACCCCCCCACTCTATTTAGCTTGGTTTCTTTATTTTCAAATAAATGGCCCTTAACACCTTGAACCAGTCACGTTCCTTGCCCCTATGTTAACATTACAATCTTCAAAGGTATGTTTTATCCTTAAGATGCAGATACACGGCTGAGTCTGACCGAGAATTGGCTCTTCTGTGCTGGGCCATACGTTGATGCAGTTGCGTTTGGTCTCCCCACATACAAATCAGAGCATTCTTCACTGCACTGCACTGCATATATGATGTCGCTTTTCTTGTGTTTTGGTATTGGGTCTTTTGGAGTACCAATTGCTGCCTAGGTGTTGTTCGGTTAAAGCAGACAGGGATACGATGTTTTTTGAAAATTCTTCTTAATTTCTCGGAGACCCTGCTACATATGGGATGACCATGTTCTTCCTCCTGTCTTTCCCTCACTGTTGGTATTCGTGTTCTTTTCTTTCCTTCTACTTCTTTTGACAAAGCCCAGTCTGGATACCAAGAAGGCTCCTCTGAGAGTGTTTATTTCTTTAGCCTTCGCCTCTGTGCTAGTGGGGATGTTTCGGCTCTGTGTGCAGGGTCTGATGACCCCAGCTTTGATTCCAAAGGGGGGTGGAGTCAAACATCAAATATGATCTGTGTGTGTTGGTTTTCTGTAAACCTCTACTTCCAGGTTTACCATTTCCTTAACTTCTACCAAGCAGTCCAAGAAAGGCCAGTTTGTTGTTTTGTACCTCTTCCTGTGATTTAATTTGGTCCACCGCATTAATGTGTCTGTAGCTGTACTTCCTGGTGGATTTTAACCAGTGTCATACATATCTGAACCAGTGGCTGGGTGCATAGCCTTAAGGTATTAAGCGCCTGTTTTTCTACCTCCTCCATGTAAAGGTTGGCCACATAGGTGAAACTGGAGATCCCATAGCACATCCATGTTTTTGTTATAGAACTTATCCCTGTATTTGAAATAGGTGGTATTCAGGCACAAGTCACAAGGACACACCCTTTCTGGGTTGAGATCAGTTCTGCTGGTAAGAGTGGGTCTGGCCCAGCCGTTTCCACCATGTCAACAGCCTCCTTGGTGGGTATACAAGTGAAGAGAGAGTCACATCATAGACACCATAGTCTTCTACACCGAGTACTCTATCTCAATCTTGTTGGTGAAATCCTGAGGTCTGGGTGATGCTTAGAACTTCCCACCAAAGGTCCTAAGATGTTAGCATATCACCTGGCTGTGATATGCTATTGGGATTTTCCCGGGTACATAATTGCCACAGATTCTTGTACAAGTCATTCTGAATTGAGAAAGCCAGTCGGATGACTAGCGAAACGTCTTCAAGAACTATATTTCAAGTCCAGTTGATCTAATTGAATACAACAGATATACCATGACCTGGATGAATGAGAACCTTCACAAGCATATCACTATTTAATCAAAATCACCATAAGAAATAACACGATACAAGGTATAGTACTACTACCTACTACTGAATTACAAAACAAATGATATACAATTAATAAAGTATATTACTTTACTTGACATCCCTAGGTTTGAATGGAAAACTCAAAAGGGTAGGTTTAGCCACACCTCTAGGATTTCTACAGGGTCTCTAAAAGGAAGTGGAATTAGGACACTAAAAGAAAGATGCTTAAATACGTGAAGACATCAATACAAATAACAAGAAAAAGACGTATAGCACTCTGCATAAAATTCCTTTATTAGCTATAGGAAATCACATAAAACATTCTTAAAAACATATATAGGCACCCTAAACTAGCTAGTATGATATTTCAGGTATAAGAAGCACACAATTCCACATTAGTATGGATATACAAATGTATACAATTAGTATTAGGCATGTGTCAAGGCTTATATAAGTGCAACATATTTATCTCTATCCAAAATTGGAGCAATATTAGCATAATATATAGAAAGGGGTGCATACGATACCATCAGAGTATTGCTTGTATCTGGAAGGTTGTCCGCCATACGCGTTTCGTCTAATGACTTATTCGTTTGCTAAAGAATTTTAGTGACCGCGTTGCATTTAATGGTGGCCGCTGCTCTTGCGAGATTAGATTGCGTACTTTCATTGGTCCTCTACAGTTCTCTACTCCTCCCCTATTCAGAGTCTCCTGTCAGGTCCGATTGTAAAGGTGCAGTCTCCTATATCATTACACTGTATTGAATCTTAGTACATCCATTAGCCAATGGACATAAGGAAGAAACTTACTGCTAACAGAATGCTGGGAGTTGTCGTTTTCAAACATGTGCATATTCAAACCCTTGGGTAGGAATCGCTAAAGCATGGGCTTTTAATGTCTGTAAGTCAGTAAAAGGGCTTTATTCCAGGATGTATGAAAAATAAAATTTCCAGCATTCTGTGCAGCCAGGGAATGCTGGGAGTTGTAGTTTTAAACAAGTGAAAAGCTGGCAGGTCAAATAGAAATAGGAGAGTATGTGTGTGTTTGATCGTGTTATGTGGTGGGATTGTCTGGGGACTTTCAGACTTATCCCATTTGAGCCTCCCCCTAGATACTTGCTGGGAGTGGAAAGGGAGAGCAAGTTCAGAATGGATCCTAATACCTACCGGCTAAACACATGTAAGTAGCCTCTCTCTGGCCCTACAGCTTAACAGCTATATGCATAAGAGAAAGGCAGACATATCCCGAATCACTTGCATGTTTGTGCACTTTGTGTTGGTATCACTTAGAGCATGACCCCGAGCTTTCAATAAAAATAATTACCTAACAAACCATACACACATAATTTGCACTGTCCACCAACGGGCACACTTTTGCAAAGCGTAATTCCCGCAAAATCCGTGAAATCTGTCGTGGAACTGGGTTCAGATCTGCAATCCGGTCAATCTCTATACTTGATCTATTTATTGTAACATTGTATAGAGTGTTATAGTTGAGTAGAAACACCACAGTGAAATACAACTATTGTGCAGAGCTTAAATCAATTTTCCCTGTTAAATTTCCAACCAATAATAGATCAATAGGAGATCCATTGGATTATTCTATAATTAAAGTTACCTATCTGTCTTTTAATACTCACCCTCCCCATTAACTCACAGCTGTCACCAGGGATTCTGTTACAGAGGGATCATTATTGGAAAATCTGAGGTCCTATAATGAACCCAGACTATCCTGTCATGTTTCACTCTTATTACATTTTATCAGTACAGGACACAGGTTCATGGCTTCTATGGGGTCTATTGCTTAAATAATGTAATAAACCATTAACAAACTCACTTCATAGTCTCAGAGAAATGAGCATGGAAATGTTTTCCTTTCAGGCCCCTATCATATATAGCAGTGATACGCAACCAGTAGATCTCCCGATGTTTGAAAACTACAACTCTCAGCATTTCTCTACAAGCACTCTGTAGTTAGGGAATTCAAACAACAACTCCCAGCATTCCTCTACAAGCACTCTATTGTTAGGAAATTCTGGGAGTTGTAGTTTCCAAACATCTGTAGATCTACTGGTTGCCTATCCCATATATATAGATATCCCTTCCTGTCCAGCAAACAGCTCTCCTTTTTGTCTATTGAGAGGGGAGGAGTGGAGTTATTAAAGAGTGAGAAGAGCATTTTTACTAAGACTGTCACATGTTTTAAAAAAGGAAGTAACATATAAGTCTTGCAACTTCCCACTTCCCTACTAACACTCAGAAAATGTTTTGATTCGCTAACACTGCTGTTAATCTAATATTAAGCACACCATTGGATACAACACTATGTTCTTTTGTAAGCTTACATTGCCTCCATGTAAAACTTCCTGAGGTGTGGATAAACACTCCATTTTGAAGATTCCATTACAAAACAGGAGTGGGGACTGTGCAAGTACTTTTATTTATTTATAGATTTTGCCTTATTTACATTTCTATATACCGGTACTTTAATGTCGTTACTACATATTTGTTAATATTGATATAACTATTTATTTAGTGCTTAAACAACACATAAACAATATCCCTATGTATATTACTCTTACCCACCCCCACCAACATAGTACCTCCGAAAAACCAAATGTATTCCCCATGAAATTATTTTTTGTTTTCTTTGAACTTTTCATCAAAAAACTGAAAATATCAAGCAAATTTAACACTGATATAATAAGAATGTTAAACTTCAATAAAATTACAATTTAAGAAAAAAAAATATAATATGTTACAATATATAGTTGGAAAAAATAACATTGCTTAAGGGCTCAGCCCCCACTAGCACCTTTGGATCGTGTTCTGCAATCTGTTCACACTAGCAATTGTACAGGCCTATGTAACCCTATGGGAGTGTCCCCGCTGCATGTGCATGCGATCACCATTTTTGGTGGGAATCGCATGCTTTTCAATAGGCTTCAATTTTGGAAGTGCAGCAAACTCAAGCACATGGAAATAGTATATTATATTGTATGACAGTTATTAGATTTTATTAATGTAACGTTTCTATTTCGCTTGTAGACAAATATGATTTAATATTGGTCACACATTTCACATTTCTCTCTTTTTTTATGTTCGAATTGTCTATTAGAACAAAGCAGATTCAGGGCTCAAACCGCCACACCAAACAAGAACAAAGCACAGAAATGTTTTCATTAACAAACATAATGGAAATGTACAGTTAGTACCCTGAACACTGCTATCACTCATGGGGATATTTCAAACATCCATATAGGACTACATGAGGCTGATAAAGATTAATCTCTTGGCACCTTTAAATAACAAGGCTCACACAATTAACTGCCTTTGGTACATATTTGTGTAGTGACATGGTAGAAATTATCACCATTCTTTGTACATAGTTATATAAAATGATTGTTGTAAAAGTATTTCTGAAACAATATAATAGAAATGATAAAACTGCTCCGTGTTGGGAGGGAACCTTAATACAGTATATTCCCTTATTTTATGTCGCTTTCCTGCTCTCCTCTGCTTCAGTATATCTTGGGTAGCACCACTGGCCTGAATAGGTAATAACATTACCAACCGTGGAGAGTTGTAGGAAATAGAACAACAACAAAACACAGCCATACATAGATATGAACTGTCATCAGTTATAACCAATGCTTAGCTATGTAATTTGGTGACATTATAGGCAACAAATCACACTTCTTTCAAAATAAGGATATTAAAAGTCACATATATTCAAAGGCATCTATAGTGGGAAAATGAACTTTTTTTTCTTTTTCTTCCATGAGTTCTATAATTCCCCACAACCCCCAGAGTGTCTTCACTTTTTTCAGATTCCCTCTCTGTCCTGAGATACACAAATTATGTTGCTCTATTACAAACATAGAAATAAGAACATTAGCAGGGGAGAGAGGTAGCTTTGACTGCAGAGATAAGCCTGCACTTGACCCCCCTTCTTGATAGCGTTCACTAATTGATGATGATAGGTTACAAAGAGAGAGATTGTATTGCAGCAGTAAACTACTGTTCTCCCTTCTCTTCCATGTCTCCAGGACAGCTTGCATTCTATTAGCCACTGTGTGTGGGTGTGGTTTTCAGGATGTTGAACTTTTAACTCCTGCTGCACATGATAAGCTTGTCGGGTAGCCGGAGTTGAGACATGGAGGAGGTAACAGAGAGGAGGGGGAAGCGGGGAGTGCTGCAGAGAGATCTGACACCATGGAAAAACAAAGTCACTGACAGAGGTAGGAGAAAGGCAGCACAGAGTACATGAATTTAACTTTGCAATGGGGCAATTTGTGTGATGCCTTTTAAAGCACTCAACCTATGACCTATTTTAATTTGGTTGTAGCACTTTTAATAGCTTTATTTGTACAAATAGAGCATTGTTCACTATATAATACATAAGCTTCTAAGTTTTTAATGGGAGCAGCAGTGGAAAAACCACTCAGCTATGTTACTGCATTCGGTTTCCAGAGTACATGCAATCACCATTTCTTTGCAAAACCCAAACACTCAAATAACATATTATTGAAGAAATTACAGTGCAAAAACATGGTAAAACATTTGAAATGGATTTCAAGCATGTTACCTTTCACTGCAAAATCTCTATATATATAAAAGTCAATGCATGCATTGTGTGTGTGTGTGTATGTTTTTATGTTCCAGAAAAACTTCCAAATGGCTGGGACAATTTTCATGAGACCTGGTATACTTATGTAAAAGGGCTGGGGATGTTTTATAGGCTACTTTACAACTTTTAAAAATGCCTCTGTACCCCCTTTTCTCGACATTTTGTAAGTTAATTAACCCGTGTGCTGCCATCTGGTGGTGAATCTAGTTTATTGCACACCTTCCAAATATCACAGTTTGTTCAGGGCAGTACAATGCTTTACTTCATTTTGTTCTGTTGTTGCTGTAATAGGAAGATAGAGCTGTCAATTATGAGGATCAGCAAACTATGTGATATAGCAATGTCATGTGACCACACACACGGTCACCTCCTCTCCCTTGTGGTTTGCCCAGAGTCAAGATTGAGAGGTAAACTGACCAATCCAAGATAAGTCTCTTGTACTGGGGGTTGGACAGGCAGTTACCAATTGAGATCACAGTTTGCAGCAGTATGTATGGTGCAGAGTTCAAAGAAGGCAGCTAAGGAAATTATTAGTTTTATTTAATGAAAGCTGTGAATGGTATGACACTGCCCACACTGCAATACAACTGCACTGTAACACACCTTGTGTCTCTTTTCCCCACAAACTACTGAAGTATTAAAGGCCAGGTACACACTCTTCACTTACCTTTCTTTTCCATGTGTCATTTTTGTAAACAAATTGTGTTTTCTGGGGGACATTTTGTGTCAATAATGATCGATTTCAGTAAAGAATAAAGTAATGTGAGATGTCTTAACCCATTGTTAAAGGGGAAGTTGATGTGATGCTCTAAAGAGGGAGTTGATGCGATACACACTAAAGGGGAAGTTGATTTGATATGCCTTAAAGGGGTAGTTGATGTGATACGCCTTAAAGCTGAAGTTGGTGTGATACATGTTAAAGAGAAAGTTGGTGTGATACGTGTTAAAAGGGTAGTTGATTTGATATGCGTTAAAGGGGAAGTTGGTGTGATACACCTTAAAGAGAAAATTGATGTGATGTCTTAAAGGGGAAGTTGGTGTAATAAGCCTTAAAAGGGTAGTTGGTGTGATACGTGTTAAAGGGGAAGTTGATGTGATACACTTTAAAACGTATCATATCAACTTCCCCTTTAGCATTCATTTTTTTGGGGGGGTAAATACAAACATTATTTGCCCTCAAATTTGGATATTTTGCAATATCCCATTATTGCACAACAATAGCCCCCCAAATGTTGTGAGGTAATAGGGGATGAGATCTGCTCTAGAATCCCCGCATTGTCGGGCTCCCCAAAGTTAACCAGATTTGTGGGTCAGATTAGAAAGCTGAATTTGGATGGAGGTTTCGGGCTGGATCTTTCGAAAAAACCAGGCAACGCTGGGTACTCTGCTAGTATACAATAAAAAGAGAAATAAAACATCTCCCCTATATATTGTGTTGTTTAGCTGCTGGAGTACCATATAAAACATAACCTTTAATAAATATGCATTAAAATAGTTAATAGTCTATAAAAATACACAGTAAAAATACAAAGCCACAATCTGCCATAGGAAAAGGAAACAGAAGAGAAAATCGAGGTACAAACCTATGTAACGCTAGAAATCAATCGGAGCAGAGTTGCCATCAGGGGTCCAGAGAATAAGGGGGAAAAAACACATTTTTCTTGCAATACTGCATTCAGGAGAACTGTTCCTAGATGCAGAAGAGAAAGGGGGCGTGTGCTTCCTGGATTTCCTTGTGTCTGCTGCATTACCCCATGACTCAGTCAGTAAGTGGCATTACCCGCCCCTTGTCTGAACATGTAGCTCTTCTGTGCTGTGAATTGATCCTCCATAGCAGAGCAAGAGGGAGTAACTGTAAGTTATGCTAAACCCATTTTTGCTTGTGAGAGTCCATGGGGGGAACCATTTTTACCCTCTGTCTCACAGCTCTGTACAGGTACTGACAGTGACTGCTAAACCTTCTCTTGGGGGCTGTTGGTGTCAGTACCTATATAGCAGTGATGGCAAACCTTGTAACTCCAGATGTTAAGAATCTACATATGGAATTCCAGGGTTTGGCCCCATCAGACCCCCAAAGCACAGGGTTATGACTCCCCCTAAGTACTCAGTGCTCTCCTAGTTCACAAAGGAAATTGCTATTTGTTCCCTATTATAAATGGCATGTGTTTAAATTAACCAAATCGATACAATGGCGCCAATCCGAGTGCGTGGAATAGAGCCCTTACCCTACACACCTCTGCAAGCTTATTGATAGGCTGCTTCCCCTGTCAGTAGAGTTTAAGGCTGGGTGCACACCATCAAATAATTTGTCCCGACCAACAAACATTTTAGTGCATCGGTTGATCAGGCTAAAATATTGGATGCTTTCCTGGGTTGTTCAAACCAGTAGAATTGGACCATCCAAAAAACAGACGGACAGGACAAAGGATATTCAGGTGTGTACCCAGCTTAACAGTTCCACCCTCCTTTAGGAATTGTTCAAGATTTCGGGATCCTCATACAAACTCATGTACACCTTTATCAGCCTCGACCTCTACAGTTATTAATACTTCCTATTGTTGTGTGCATATGTGTGCTAGAGTATCTTGATTTCTGAAGGAAATAAACCATTTATTAAAATAAATAAATCGCCCTGTAGTAATTGTTTATTAACACAATTAATAAAAAAACAGTTGCAATTAAAAGTACTTAGGGCACTGATGTAGGATTTGTATTTACTATTTCCCAATATCGTTTCTGAGCTCCTGCCAGACTAAACATTTAAGGGTGTGGGAATGCAACTTAAGTTATTTACACAAGTGTGTTTGTTCTGTCTGGTGTACATGATGGTCTGAACTGGCTGATCACTGAACAACGGCCGACCCAACGACCACACGTGCAATTATCAGATGAAATGGACGTTGGCGAATCATATTAGGAGTGACCCTGCTACATAAAACCTAAACAACTAAAACAAAGGGTAACTTGCTGCATAGTTGGGGATAGTTTGGGAAATACACACCAAACTTTAGGCTCGGTTTTCAATGCTAGAATGCTTTACATTTGCATGGATTTATTTCCAAATGCAGTACTGAGCTAAATACAGTATCAACTGTGTATTCACAGTGCTGCACTTGGGTAATCTCAGGAATACAGAGATAAAATTACCTCTTTTACATTATGAGCAACAACCTGGGCAGTTTCCCTGAATCCACTAAAATAAACAATTTCTTACCACAAATTTCCCATATAATTCTTCACACAAAAAACGTGAATCATCCTTCTTGCACATGCACACTAATAGGTAGGATATGTTCATTACACTTGTGATAGGACATGTGCAGTGTAAGAATAAACAAGTTAGTAGTGGCAGCTCCGTTCCCTTACCTCAGCCTGTTGCCTGGTCACTTTGATAACACCCTTTTCCTTTTTAAAAGCCTGACCACCAATAAAAACAAAGTAAGTGTTAACTCCCCATTTTAACCCCTTCCTATACATTATTTTATGCTTTATGAGAATCAATTTAAAGAGACCCAATCACATTACTCGTAGAAAACAATCCTTGCATAAAAAAAGAATTGTAACTCATCTGTAGCAAAGCATGTAACTTGTGTATAAATAAATCAAATGGATTCATATAAGGCCTTGAAAACATAGTTTCTGCCAAGGAAGAACAAAGTTACACCTTATCTGTATTATATGTATCTGTAAATCTAACCTTCCCCAATATCACTACATAATCTGTGCAAAATATGACAAAAACAATCTATCATTCTGAATGCTGTACATATGTTCAAATTATTGTATAAAAAATTATCTAATGATCAAATCCTTATTTATCATAAATTCTTAAATCAAAGTAGAAGTACTGACCAGTATCTCTCGCTTAGGTTATTAGTGAGATATCCCATCTATGGTTTAGTCCTTTTAAAGTCCTACAGTCCAGTTCTAATATCCAAAAGGCTTCCCTTTTCTATGCCTTGAACATGGCAATACTAAAGATGCCTGGCCACTGGTCACCATTGGTCTCCTGCTACAGTTGCATTAAGGTGTTCTCTTATTCTTTTTTAAGAATAAGAGATGGTACGGCAACATATTGTTTTGTGCATTTCATATATGTAATAAGGTATATTACTCTAGTTGTGTTACAATTTATATACTGAAGAACCTTGTTATATTCCCTTTGTGTGACATTGGATTTAAAGGTGTTGCTTGTTGAAATAGTTTTACATGTTTTGCTCCACATTTATAGCTTCCCACTGTGGTTAGCCATGTGTCTGTTCTAAGTCTTTTTCTATTATTCCAGCATAACCTAGGTGATAGTTGTTTAGCTAAGGAGAATTGAGTCTCATAAAATAATGTAAAATAATGTATAGGAAGGTTAAAATAGGGAGTTAACACTTACTGTGTTTTTAGTGGTAGTTGGGCTTTTAAAAAGGAAAAGAGTGTGATCAAAGCTACCTATGATTAAGGACATGTGTCAGGATAATCCCCATTTTTTCACCCACTGTTTGCTTTACACCATCTGCATACTTTTTAACTATTATGTAAAATAAAGATTGGACTTTTTAGACACACTTACCGCTGGTGCTGCAGCCTTCTTTTTCCAGAGCAAGAATACACTTGCTAATGTAAAATTGTGTATTTGTTATAATATAATATACTCTATCTATTTCTTTAGTTCTGTGTAAGTTATCTAATGGTTAATAATACCACTCACCAAGGCGATATATCAAATAAGGATTTATTGTATGGAGTAGTGTTCAAAAATCCAATCACAGACGAGGCTGCCAGTCCCGCCCCTCTCTGCTGTTTACGGCTAGAAGAGAGACAGGAACAGAATGCCGGGGCATCAAAGGGCTGTAAGTAACTTTCTGGAGATTTCTTGCAAAATTAACTCGATGGTTGGGGGTGGGATGGTGTGGAATTCACATGATAAAAAGTTTATTTAGGTGTATGTGTGTGTGTGTGTACTGTGTGAAAGTGTGTGTGAATCCTGATAAATTATATACCTCTATGGTAGCTTAGGTTACACTCTAAAAGTTCCATGAATGGTCACAACTTATGTTACTGATGACCTTAATTTTCCAAAATAACTTCTATTACTTTGTGAGTAAGCAAGACAGTTGTGCATACATAACAAGCTTTGGTTAACTCCTTACAATAATGATTAACTCTTTATATACTGGATTCAAAATGCGATTTATGTAAAACCATGTCTGGTTTGTACTGTATTGAAGGGGCATCAAGTCCTGTGCAAGGACAACTAAGTTAACCCAGGTTTAGGTGATTTCCCATGTAATGGGGATTTAGTTGATTGTTTATATTTTCTTGAAAGGAAATGAGAGGAAAACGGTATCAAACATACAGAACAGTTTATTTTTGCAGAAATGTCATAAGAACAGGTAGAACAATTACAAGGTTAACATTTCCATTCATCATACTAATTCATGATATGTACAAATTCTGGCCCAAGAAACAAAAGAGCACATAAATATTCTAAACATTGCAACTGCATTCAAAAATATGTAAAAATGATACAAGCCTTACATAACAACCAGAAACATAAACCTGGCTTGTCTTTACAAGTATTATGATGTCTAAGACACAGAAAATCAGCCATGTTACTTTTGCTGGTGTACTTATATAAGCAGAAAGTATTATGACTAACAATAAAAACTACAAATGGAACACAAGCTATCCAAAGTTACAAATGACCCCAGTGCCACATGACAGGGACTGTCAGTTGGCCTTTAAATGCATATACAGTCATTCTTTCATTTTCATTTTTTGGGGTTTTGTTCAATGACGTTTCATAAAGGGAAAGTCTTATGGCTGCACAATTCCAATATTACCCTCATGTGATAATTTTTAAAGTAATACACACAACTCTTATTTCTGATAGTTACACATTTATAAATTAAACTTGATACCGGCATATACTTTCATAAAGCCGAAAGACAAGAAGAAAATTGTACATAAGCACAAGAAGCATGTCAACATCTCACATTAGAGAAGAGTACAAAAAGACAAAACCATGATAATTTACGGATATAAAATATGATACATAAATGAAATACAGGGCACTTAGTTAGTGTCAATAAATGTTAAATATTGTAAATGCTGCACTTATGTTTCTCAGCAATATTTCGAGTCCTTGTGCTTAATGATATTCTCCTCTGAAATTCTGATACTGCAGATTATACTGATATTACAACAGATCACATATTTTACAGACACATTAACATTAGAACATTTACAGATGAGAAAATATAGGTCATTTTCCGTTAGTTCACAGTGTGAAAAATGGTGCTTTTTCAGTCTTAAAAGGGGCTCTTGATTATTAAGCCAATTGCAGAACTGAGAGTAGTCACATTGTTTTGAATAGGTAGAATGAAAAGTGACACATCACAGGATCAGAGGAGGACGTATACGTATAACAATTCTTCATGGGTATCGTCTAAGAGACCTTCGTCTTCTGTTGTAGAAATGCCTAAGCCCATGTTGTCTTGAAAAATTCATCATGTAATTTTGTTTCCGTGTGCTGGAGAGGGAGAGAAGAAAGATTTACATTCTGGTGCAAAATTTTAAATTCAAATTTAAAGGAATTAAAAATATAGAACAATTTAAAAGGTTGATAAGCAGCTCTACTGTATGTTTAATTGTCAAAGTAATCCTGCAGCAATAGACTAGATGCTACACATGAACCAAGTGAAAAGGAGACACACCACAATCTTTTTCTACCAAGAGAAATCTCAGTGAAAATCTACTGTACATCACTTGCCATCATATAAAGTATTTTGTATATTCTCCCTGTGCTTCTAAAGGGTTCCTCCAGGCATCCACAATCATAAAATATACTGAAAGATTGTACGTGTGATATAAAGTGCTAAGAATGTAAACTCTTGGGCTGCGCTTGGATTTATAACTGTATAGTGCTGAGTAATATGTATAAGTTTTCATTAAAGATTTCAGTCTGGCAGCATGAAAATTTAGGACACAATTTAATTTCCTAAAAAATGACAAAAATGACAGAGTTCTATGATTTTACCAACATTCTGAGAGAGATTTCCTCAGAGCGGAAATACTGACAAAATTCTGTAACAGGTAATGAGTGGTGTTCCTTAACCTTGCCTTTCTATAACCACTAAATGAGAAACTGCTTAATTCCAATAATAATATTGCAATACATATTTGGAATTTCCACTAAACTGCTGGGACACTATATTTAAAGGTACATCCCCCAAACTAAATTTTTACCCACTACTGGCACAACTGTGTAGTTTAAAAAATTAAGGAGCAGGGGCTGTCTTCCTGTGTAAAAGGTTTCTGCCTCCTCCCTGTCATGTGGCATGTGAAGGGGAGCCCTTTGCCCCCCTCCCACCCTCGGGATCACTCCCTGGCTGGCCATCACCTACCACAAAAACACTATTCTGTAATGTAGGGCTCTCCTGCCCACCCCAACTGCATTTTCCGATTTCTAACAAAAGATCCTGAACTTACAGCCCTTCGTTCCCGTGGCGCTCCACATTGCAGCCAGCCACGTATGTGATTGGCTGAAATCGAGGGTCTGTAAGTAGAGTTCAGAATCTTTTTTTAGAAATCTGACAATGCGTTTGGGGGTGGGCAGGGGAGCCCTACATTATTCTAAAAGTTTTTGTTTAGGGTGGTGATAACCTTTAAAGCCGAGGCCACACTACATCACGTAGTAGTGGATTGGAAATGCAAACACAAGCACACATTTCGAGTGTGCTGCGATTCCACAATGCCGTGCAATCGAAGCGCAAAAATGCGTATTGCATGCACTTCGATACGCGGATTACAGCACATGCAGGGTAGCACACCTAGTGTGGCCAGTCCAGTTGGACAACACTGGCGTTCACTTTTTAACACGCAATCATGGTGCAGTGTGGTCTAGCCCTAATATTATCATGCAGTAACTTATAACTTACTAATCTCCTGACCCGTAGACCTTCCCATAATAACATCAAAAGTATTAAAGGAGTACTAAAGTCTCCAGACAACATTGTCCCAATAGACAGAGCACATTCACAAACATACAACAAGCTGTGTCTCACCTCGCCCTTTGCTGTGGCCATTGAGTGATTTATGAAAATGAGTACTAGGGGTCAGCTCCCATAATCCACCTTAGCTGGGTAAACCCCCAGCTAAGAGTCCGCGTACAGGCACATGCTCTGTAGAGCTCAATAGATCAAAACAAGGAAGTTGACAGCCAATCAAATTAATGCACAGCTCGTATATGCTCTCATGTGCTTTCACCCTCACGATCGGCCCATTTTGTAATGTGTAATTGGTTGAGGCAGACCAATCACAAAGCACGCATGCATGTGTGTAGCAAGCAAGCTTTTCTTAATGTTACTTTATATATGCAACGCAAATAATTTTTGCTGCATATATATTTATAAATTTATGTTCATTCTGAACTATCGTGTGTTCGTAAGCCAATTAGTTAACTAATTAGCTAGCTACTTACTAACATAAACCGACCATAACAAATAACAGGAGCAGCTTTTGTTAAAGGGGAAGTATGAGTTAACTTATTTCTCTGTAATTTAACTCAATGTATAATAAGTGGCCTATGGATGTTTCTTGTTAGCGAGAGTATGTGCGTTGCTTAATAAAACCTGCCACGAATGTACGCTTACCCAAAATAGGAATATATTTACTTTCAAAACATACGAGCATCACGATTCTCGAACCTAATGTTACTTTACAACAAACACTAAACAGTTACGTATAAGATGTGTCAACATATTTATGACATCCATATTCCTGTTAAATGTATGTAAAATAATTTGTACATGTTATAATATATAAATTCTCTTTAGCCTTAGGACCTTAATGCCATTCATATATGTTCTGCACTGATATGTTACAAAAGTTGTTTTGTTTGTGGACAATGCTGCTTAGATGTAGTTGTTGGAAGAGAAATCAATAACTAGGTGACTCTAAATGATAGGTAATTTTATTGTCACTTGATAAATAAAAGGTTATGCATGTATGTGTATTAAAGTGATATCTTTTTTTGGAAATAGCCCTGCTGCTTGAATATACTGTATGTCATTTGATATAATAAAAGGGAGTTTTTTTAAGGAGCCAAAATCTTCAGTGACATAAATCCTGTCAAACAATATTTCTGATTGCAATAATGACAACAGCATGTTCATATTACAGTCAATACTGCAAATCTGTCTTGGTGACATGGACCACATACAGAGACAAGCGACAGCGACATAGCCTTCAAAGAGTTAAAAATAATTTGGTTAATATACAAAAACAAATAATAACATATATATATATATATATATATATATATATATAGTAAAAGGAGGTTGATTGCACTCCGCTTCAGATTCAACGACCAGGGTGCTTACTCCGGGGAACTGGATAAATATTTAGAAAATTCGGAGCACTCACTGGATTTAACATAATAACAAACAAAGTTTATTAGGATTACATCAACATCAACGTGTTCGTCCACGGGACCGTCATCAGGATTGATGACGGTCCCAGGTGGACTGAAACGCGTTGATGTGATCCTAATAAACTTTGTTTGTTTTTTGTTAAATCCAGTTGAGTGCTCAGAATTTTCTAAATATATATATAGCATACAGGAGGGGACGAAATTTGAAAAATATTCTGGTCCGCACAGATCTTGGCAATGTGATTAAAGATAAACCAAAAAACTTTTTGACGATGACCATGAACGGAGTGCTTCCGTTGTCCACACTGTACGCACCTGTAGTGCGATGTTAGTGGGGAAAGATTTCCCCCACCACACACTGGGAAACGTATATCAATTCGATATAGATTAACATGCACCAGTACTTGTATCTTAGTATTACTGTGCCTCATCTTGCTAGACCATCACGAAGTAATAGCAAAACCATAACTAGTAACAAGAGGTGAAGGTGAATAAAGCTCGTTTGGCGCATTTACAACCATCCCTTGTTTTGACTTTACAACTTGATTAGAGCCCTCTGAGCCATCCCGCCGCGCCAGATAAAGGAGGGAAAATGTTGACCCACGACGATTGATGGATCGCTTATCACAGTGACGTAATAAGGGACAAGAGTTAACACACAACTCCTCCATGTAACGATTTAGAAAACTGTAACGTAACGTGTCCATGGTCTGATATGATATTAACACAGAGGTACGCGGGGAGTTAAAGATCGCAGAGAGAGAATGGCGAATCATAGGAGTTCAATACGGAGTGAACCGATGGCCCACACAATAATTGGAGATCTAGCAGTAGCGAGACATTTTAAGAAAGAGGACTAATTTACAACTTTGATAAATTAAGTGCATGGTCTTTGATCATGTCCCTCTAGAAGACTCATCGACAGCGAGGGAAAAGAAATTGAGACTGGAGAGTAATGGATCCTGAGATTTAAACTCTTACGCCTAGGGGCCTCAATGAAATGATTATATGAATGTTTTTTATAATGAGTCCTCTGATTTTATACGTGCATAACCTTGGATATTTTTGTGCTTTTTTCCCCCTTGGGAAGTGGGTCTCTTTTAGTGGACCCCATTAGTTTGGTATATTGATGCATTCTTGAGATTTTAGTTTGTGTATGTTTTATATTATATAGTTGTGTTGGTTATGGTAGTTTTCTATTTTTATATTGATATTTATTCTATTTATTCACTGGTGCACTTTAGGTCCGTATGCTCCCTGATGCCGATTGGATGTTCGACTGTGGGGGTCTGGGTGTATTGGTTGAGCCTGCTGGGGGTTTGTCTCTTTGTTGCGCTTAGGATTGATGTGGGCGTGGACTTCTACGCGCAGTTGCCTACCCCGCAGGCTCGGTTGTATGCGATTTCTTGTCTCAGCACTGAGTGTATTGTACGCGTTGATGGGGGCGTGCTACAGGCTGTCAGTGGTGTCCCTGTTGTCTGCTGGCACCCTGATCCGGGCATGATCTATGGCTCAGAGTCGAGCCGGACAGATGACTGCGCATGCGTTCACGCCGGGAGAGATGCATTTTGGGATCCACGTTTTTCAGGGCGTGTGGTTGGGGCACATAAGTTGGTTATCTCGTGAGGAGTTGAGCAGTCTGGCACTGTGATGTGTGCGGGTGTAGGTTGATGTTGTGTGTACATTCTTAAAGGGGGGGTGGTGGGCCACGGATCGGGGTTGCTCTAAAACGCGAGTGGGGAGAGATGTCTGTCATTATAGTCTGAGACGGCTCCTAATTGGGCGGAAACGCGTTGGACAAGTTTTTATAGTTTATTTTTTTAAAAGATGTTTGCCTGCCGTGTGAAGAACGACCATCCGTGCGATGATCTTATTTGTCTATGGATGTGCGGTCACCCCTCACTTGTGTTGACAATGTGTGAGCCCCCAAACACAGTTAACCACCGTGTGTGGTGGCGTCGATTGGATAGTAAAATAGGTGGCACCGTCACATGTGTATATATTTAGGAGAAATTACACATATTACGTATGTGTATAAATGCTACAAATATTTTAAACACATCTTCCTCTGCTCCTCACGTTTACAATACATAAGAATAAATAAATTCTATTCACATATCCATTTTATGGCTTTTAATTTCGGCAATAAATGGTGTGAGAAATGTTGGTGATTCTATGTAACGCAATGTACAACAATTTACGCAATTCCACTACTAAAACACACGCTAAGCCCTTAACGCAACTTTACCGCTATGTATCAAGACTTACCATACGCAACTGTAGTACTAAAATAAACGTTAAGCTCTTAACGTGACTTTCTAACGCAAACACTTATGTACTATTAATCGCAAACGGTTTATTGAATACAAATAATGCTCCTTCACTTTACACCATCTTTGCGATAGCGTCTAAATATTATATAATTCACCGAAAACTTCTAACACAAGTGTCTGTTCAAAATAATGGACAGTGTTCAGAGTTTTATAATTCTGACAAAAATCCTCTTGCGAATATCCATAAAGACGGGTGTAAGGGGTCTGCACACGAGATCATCTTTTAAAAGAGTGATTTTTTATTGACTGACTAATACGTTTGCAGCAAATGTAATTGCATAAGCTAAAGCACAAGAAAATCTGAAGAAGCTGTAGTGCAAAACTATTGGGTTTTACCAAATTATGTTGGTAAATAAAAATAGAAACTTTTATACATCCATAGCTAGCAGTTGTACCCTCCTGTAAGCAGATAGTGCTGGAGATACTTGATAATGTGTAACATTTTATGTTGTGCTACAATTTTCAAGAAACTATGAACTAGTTATTAGTTATATAAAAATAATAATAATGTAGTCATCCCACATGGGACAATAACATGGGTAGGATTTTCTTGACAGTGGTGATATTTACATTTTGGCACATCATGATATGGAAAGTTATTGTAGAAACTTATGCAGTGAAATTAGTTTTTTTTTAAAAGGCTGGGTCCATACAGGTAAGTTGTTGAGTGTCATGGCAAAAACAAGGCAGAGCACCAATTATAACTATGTAAATTCAATTATGCAAGAAACAATGAGCTTTAATGATTAGTGTTTAACTGCCATGGAATTCCAGCATGGAGTAAATATATTTTTAGGAATGTTTTACATATGAATATTTGCTAAACATCATAGAAGACGTATGATATTGTAATGTACTAATTATTAACTAATAATTAACTTTCACATATTTTTTCCTAAATAGGCGGGTAACTATAGAAAATGTTATGATCTGAGCACACCTAGTGTGTTTTTCTCCATCTTGTGAAGCCCACGTTGTTACTAAATGCTGGTACAGTTTAACTTGAACAATATGTACAAATTCAGATATGGAGAGAGAGAAAAGAATCGGTCAAATTCTAGGGAAAATCAATGGTAAAAAAAGTCAAATGATAATAAAGTTATATTTTATCCTATTATACGAGCAAACTGCTATAATAACAGGGTTTCAGAAATACAGAAGATGGTTTGTTAAACAATATAACAAAGGAACAGATTTTATACCTCCCCATGGAAAGTTACATGTATAGCATTTCACTTACCTTACTCTAATGTTGTATCAATGACAGCAAATAATGAAATATAACATAAGTTAGAATATGGCTTTCTACAAATGCAGCACTCTGATTAAAAGATGGATGAGGCTTATACGAGGCAATATAGGATCTTTCATCTCTTATAAAAACAGAAATTGGAGACATTATAATTGTATTTTTGTATTGAACAGCACCTTGGCTACTAATGCCATGCAATATTTGCTCACAACAGAACAAAGATGAAACAGAGAAGTCCAGAACATTCATGATATATGGAGATGTAACCAATGTCTTTAGGTGAGACTGGGGGTCTTTTTTATTTTCTGTGTAGCAATCTTTAAAATGGAAATACTTAAAGCACACTTTAAACAAAAAATTTAAAACATTTGGGCATAACAAAAGCAGTAAATTATTAGAACTGTCTGAATATTCTATATTACCATGTCATGTGGAAACCATTACCATAACATTTAAAAAAATATATGAAAGGAGTTTGTATAAAAACAGAAATATGATTCCTACCATGTTAATTCCACAGCATTTGAAATGTCTATATGCCATTTCCCCCCATGCTTTTATAATGAATCTTCTATGCATTAACTGCTTCCTGTGTACAGGGTGTTCTACTTGTGATCTAAACATTGTACCGGTATGTCAATAACACATCCTTGTGGTGTGTAAATATTAAGAAACCTTCTTATGAATGGAATTCCTTGTAAGCATAATTAATGATGGGCATTATTATGCATCATATACAAGTTAACTGTTCATTTTTGAGTATTATTTGTGAATAGTTTCATCAAATAAGTCGGCATATACTAATGCATTTTTATTTAGTAGATGAAATGCTACTTGCTAGAATGATGCAAATATTCTTTCAAATTATTTTACAGGTGCAACTTCATATTTATTAAAATGGAAGTGTGTGACAATAACCTGCTGATTGACCAATCTGTAGTAAGCATAGATGCACACTTTATTTTAAATAGCCACAACATAAATATGGATTGCCATACCTGTTTGCATTTGTCTTAAATTTAGGGCAATTTATAAAAAGGCTTATGAAGAACTGTTCTGAAATTATTATAATTATTTAAAATTGAATATTGAAAAAAGTAAACACAATTGCTTCCGAAGTGTCCCGAACAGTGTGCACAACATTATAAATAAATAGAAGAAAATACCAATCAATGTATAATTTGGTGCACAGATCAAAGATTTGTAACAGATGACAAAATCCATTGGAGGCTGTCTGTCATTGAGTATGCAAAAATGAATGCACACATTACAGATACACTCTCCCAATACTGTGAATTGGAAGATCATTCAAGTGGCCAATAAAAGCAGCATATAAAGCCTGAGACATTTTACTCACAGCTAAAGGTGATAGTTTTTTTGGGATGGGATTGGAAAATATTTTGCTTTGTATATATCTGGAATTTGACTTTTATCTGCCATGTGTGTACCCAGCTTAAATCAGTAGGTTGCCTAACATATAATTGAATTTCTAATCAAAGGTACAGTACACACTATAATTTTACAGTACAGAAACCCTTGTCAGTTACTGCCCCCACTCCTAGTTTGCTGAGCTCAGACATGCTCTGTCGGAATTTCTCAGGCAGAGAGGAATTCTCCATTCAGCAACTTTCTTGATCCCTGTGCAATAGGAAAGGTGTTTGTAAAATTGCGAGGTGTAAGGGCTTTATTAAATTCAGTTAATATTTTTAGTTGGGAACTACTTAATTACATTTTAAATGTCTGTGACTTTTATATCAGAGAAATTTGTTTTAGGAAGGACTTCTCCCTTATTAATGGTTCAAACTGTCCACACTCACAAGAATCAGTACAATCATTGTACTGAATAGGAAGAAAAATAAAACACATCTGGTACTGGACCCCACAGATTTCAGAAGAACTGCACAACATACAATTACTATGCATTGGTTTCCAGTTGTAAAACAATCCTTGGAGTTAGCAAAAGTGTCTGTATTTAAAGAAAATGTTGGTGTTTATATAGTTGAAAATATAGCAATGCAGTTTGTTTCACTAAACTATTAGTAGACAGACAGGTAAGTTTACATCACCATAATAAATAAATAAAGTTGCTGTCAAACAATACATGAGAGGTATATATTATTTTTACTGCACATTTCCATCATAGTTCTACTGAATGAATATGGATAACCCAATTGATCACTCCAAAAGTAGGGTTGGTAACTATTATATCATCCAAACATTTCTTATGCTGCACATTTGCATTAGCAAAGTTTGAATATGTCCACCTGCACTGCAATTACCTGCATTAGGTCTAAGGCAGGATATGCACTAGGTACGTAGGATCATTGCTAAATAGCCTTATGGTTTAGAAATGGTCAACTCTACAGAACATAATGGCATATACATTGCCAGTTCTGTTGAATTAAAAAGCAGTAAAGCATATTCCATTTTTGCTGAAAAGTTTTAAAAAGGTGTCATTCTTGCCTGACAAATTTGCACATATACAGTTTCTATTACATTAGTCTCCTACAAATATTATTTTAATAATGGTTTCCAGATGTGCATGCAAACATTGCGTGGTTTAATTGTGAAGCAGACAAGGGAAGTGTATAAAGGCAGCTAAAAAAACAGATGAATTGAAAATGATACATAAAGGCAGTTCCAGCAATTTACAATGCAAATAAACATAAAGTGATAGCATCTAAAAGGACCTTATATGTACATTACATGGAGAATCTGCCCTTTGCCCAGAGGATCGTGCTTGGATGTATAAAAGGGAGTAAACTTAGTGTTAGCCTTTTAAATAACATATTTCCTAAAAGATACATTTGCAGAGTTGAAATCAGGGGGCAAACTGCAAGTCAGCAATAGGGCCCTATTTTAAATTGTCTCTTGGTCTCTAAACTAGACACATAGAAAGGCCTTACTTTATACACTGATTACCACATTTTTATGCTGATATTGTTTTTATTTTAATCTCAGGCTTCGGTGCATAAGTACAAATATGCACAAATCTGGTTCAGCCAACAACTGTACATGTCAAGGAGTCATTTGGGATCTGTTCAGCCGAATCAATTAATGATGCCTAAGAGAGTTGCCACATGCTTACAATACTCAAGAAGTATATGTCTGAGTAAGGTGCTCTGCGCTGAAACGTCACGCAGTGTTACTTGATGTTTCAATAAACACCATATATCATTAAGACTGGTGTGCACGGTCTTTTTAACTTATTCCTAGTTTGGATGCCATTCTACCAGAGCACCCAGCATTATCGTCTCTGACCTGGAAGGGTATGAGTGTGCAAGATCTCTTTTCTAACAATACTCATTTCTAACAATACTCAAGAAGAAATCTCACATGTGTACAGGACTTAGGGTCTCACTGCAGAATTTTAATTTAAATATGGTGTAGCAATCATACAACTCAGGTTCCATAATGTACATCAAAATGCCTGAGAAAGTGAGGTTTGGAAAGGAATATATGGGATGAAACCTGTAATGGAGATGTGGGATAGGACTGAAAGGTGGAATGTCATGGTTATTAAAAATAAGGCCCATATCAGGCTTGCGGGAGAGATGAATAAGAATTATGTAGTTTCGACACATATTTAAATATGAAGGTGGATGGCAGGGTAAAGGTGGCCATAGGTGTAGCAATATAATCATCCCATACTCCGTATCCAAAATTGATGGAAAATTGTGGAAGATTAAAGGCTATCTCCACTGAGGAAAAAGCATTTTTTTGGGTTTATTTTAAAGTAAACCATCCCCCAACCTACCTTTTTTCCCCCAGAATTCCCCTTCCTTTGTTTGCAGCAGGGAAATTTGTGCTAGCTCCTGGTGGTGTGTCTTCCCCTGTGCTGGGAGTGCTGTCACTCAATGTGCATCATCATGGTAGCAGACACACCCACTTGGATGCAGTAAAGAAATCCTTTCCTCCCTGACTTATTTTTACAGCTGATCATGCAGAGAGAGACAGGGGAGGAAAAGTTAAAACCCTCTTTCCACAATACTGTAACAAAGGCAGGGGGAACTTGTGTTGTTTTTCATAAAGATTTTTTTTGTGTCTAACTCTGAGAGGGGTGGTTGAAAAAGTGATCTAAGATTAATTTCATAGGGGATGCTGGGAATATGAGGCAATCTGGTATGGGAGGGTGTGGGAGAGAAACACAAGCAGATGTGAGAAGGTGTATTGGGAGACAGAAAAAGGTAGTACCTGATTACTTCTCCATTAATTAGTGAACTCAGCAAGCTGTGAATGTCATGTGATTATTCCTCCATTAATCAGTAAAGTGTGTGTGTGTGTATGTGGGTGGGTGTGTTTGTGGAGAATTGACCAACCAATCGGATCACACAGACAGCAGTCCCGATGGATCCTCACACATTCTGTGCATGCACTAAAAGAATTTCATTTCCTAGGCAGGCAGTCACTGAAAGTGGGCGGACCTGCACAATCCACAGCGTTCAGGGAGAAACTCATTGGATTTCTTCTAAACTACTGCTTTAAAACACAGGATACTGCAGGAACATTTCCACCTTCCACATATCTATCCTTACAACCCAGGTGACTTTTATCAGTGGAGATACCCTTTAATTAGAAACAGGGGCATAACTACAGAGGGAGCAACCATAGGGGGGCATGGAAGCCAAGAAGCCCCATCTTATTTTTTCATTTGACAGATAACCTCCTCCCAGAAAAACACTGTGGGTGAAGCAATTAGGAGCCCCATCATAGTTTTGCTGGGGGGCCCAATGCTATGCCACTAATTAGAAAATCAATCTTCCACCTAAGCAGAATTCATTACACCTCCTTTGCAAGTAGAGTAATTTGATTTGGCCTATAAGCATTTAGGAAAAATGTAACACTTAAAGTACTAATATACATGCTTTAATCAGAAACTCTCTCTAATCACTATTTTTGTTGCCCTAAGTAAAAATTATACAATAAAAAAAAGACATCTTAAAAGAGGAGGGGCAGCAAACACAATCATTTAAATGTTAATATAAGTGCTATCTTTTGGTTTAGTTTAGGTCATTACATAGGACATTATAAATTATGTGGCTGCACATCACTGCCAGGTGCATTGTTCTTTAAACATTAACATTACACTTTTCCTTCGTCAAACATCTCCCTTAACATGTACAGAATATTTCAGTTAGCATTTCTAACAAAAGATGTTTGTTGTACATGGATGAAGCCCAAAAGTAACTCATTTGGGAGAAATGCTGTGTTACTAAATTACATAGAGGCCCCTTTTTACTATTATAAAAATAATTTGTGAAAGGTGAGCATCAGACAGATGATATTGCTAAAGATACTCACAGTACGACTTCTACATGATCCAAAGCCCACTGATCATGTCCTATCCCACTGTGGCGTGGCTGCCACCAGCGCAATAAAACTCCTTTCATTCGAGCTTCCCTGTGTTTAAAAGAGAAAAGGGCAGGGAACTTACTTATCAAAACTGTCCACATGTGTGTTTATACCTAGTTTATACAAAAATGTGCGTGCAAATAAAACATTTTTTGGGGTATACTTAAAGGGTTACTGTGATCTTTATTCTTTATTAAAAAGACCACATTTCTACCTTTAAAATGTCTCCAGGATCATGCTTCTATCTGTAATTTATGCAACCTTATAGCATTATAAAGGGTGGTGTTTCAAGCTGGAACTGTGAGCTGTGACATGCCTAGTACCATTGCTCCGTCCCCCCATGCCATAGGCATGAAAGGCATAATTTGAAATATTTTAAACAGAGCACCCTTGTATGGAGACCACAGTTACCCTTTTATGCAGGGCAATCTTGAAATATAGAATAAATGTAACCTAGTGAGTATTGAAAATAACCATAAAGGCTAGATTTTTGGATGTTTATTAAAAATTAGTAATTTAATACACTCTGATTTTAAAGGACCACTAAAAACCCTAAACATTTTTCCAACTCTGAATCTATAGTTCTATGGGGGTAAGAGAAATTATTCCCACCACCTGTTTGGCTTTAAAGGGGAAGCCATACAAGTGCCCTTTATTAAAAAGAGCTCACTTCTACTTTTAAAATGACACCAGGGTCATGCTTCTAGCTGCAGTTCATACAATATTTCTCATAGACCTCTACAAAATTTCTAAAGCTAATCATGTTTAAAAAAGAGCAAAATGAAAGGTAGGAATACTTGGCTTAGTTACCTTAGAATTATAGATTTTGGAAGTTGTTTTTAGAATTTAGTGGTCATTTAATGAACAATATAATGAAACAAATGCTCATTGCAATGACCATTATTCTGAACAAAAAAAATATTTTACAGATAACAGGCTTATAGCAATACTCTTTAAACATAATTGGTTCATTAGACTAATACAGGGAACAAAATGGTGAAATCTGGGTGTCTTCAAACATAAAATGTCAAGTTCTAAACAATTAAATATCTGGACCAAATTAACGATATAGCAGATTAGGTCATATTCATTATTCCGGACTGGCAGCATCTCCTGTGATTGGCTGATTGCATCTCAGCCAATGACGGGAGACGCTGTTGGTCCGGCCCCTTTTACTTACGTCCGTACACAAAAAAGGCACGGAAGAAAGCAGATGCACGTCGGGGGAAGCACATGTTAGCAGCATTTTTAAAAAGTAAAAATCTTGCGGATTCAAGTTTTTTTTTTTTTTTTGGGGGGGTTGTCACAAAAATATCAAAGGTTTTTTGGGGGGTGGTCATACCCTATAAACAATTAGTTGACATAAAATAGGTAGTAGTCTGCCTTTACAGGAAATATTCCATGTTGACCTATAACTAATATATAATATATAACATATAAATGAAATTCCTCCTGGGGCAGGTACATTTTATTTTAACTTAAAAAAAACAAACAAACAAAAAAATCCAATTTCATTATAGTTGTAGGCAAACCTTTACTGAATAAATTCTATTTTTAGCAATGTCCAACTGTGCCAGAGTAAGAAACATAATGAAAAACTTACAGAGGAATGTTATAAGAGACCCTCTGAGCTTGAATAAAGTCTTTTGGTTGGTGCTGTGCGATGACTTGCCACGTTATCCCATTATTAACACTGTACTGAAGAAGCACTGCTTTATCTACTGTGTTGGCATCGCTGAGGTTAGTTTTGCAGCTGTCTGTTTGTGCAATACTTCCTATTTGAAGGACGAACATTATTTTGCTTTAAAAGAAAAAGAGAAATAAATCAATTTTGACAAGAGCCATTACAGCTTTTATTATATTTTTTAAACCAGACCCGAACATTTATTACCACCTGAATAGTAGTAGTACAGTTTCCAATGTTGCGTTGTGTTTTGGTAAATAAGAGCCATTTACCTATCAAATAAGATTACAATGTTTTTCAAGCATTTCCAGATTGTGGCACACCTGGCAAGGCAAGCCATTGGCAATGCACAATGTTCTTAAGACTGAACACCTGAAATATAGATTACCTGGTACAGGTAACAATAATATTTACAGAGTATATTGGGAAAGAATTTGAATTCAGTCAATATATTGTTGAGTTACACCTCTGTATACACTGTCAACAATTTGAAATACATTGTGCTATTAAGTTATATTTGTATTTGCTTAATGTTCTACATAGAGCTCTCTTACTTTCTTCTATAATTCTGTTGTATTTTCTTCTATAATTATTGATGGTTTTAAGGTACAGCTTGGATTTATTTAAAGGAGATTTAAACTGTAAAAAACATTTAAATCAGGCAGATCCTTTAATTTAAAATGTAAATAGATCAGCTATTGTTCTCAGCACACATGTAAGAAAAGCACAGAGAGAGCATGCCCAGGCTCTATATGCAGTCATTATAGATTTATTTATTTAATATGTTGTATGCATTTAAAGTAGAGAAAAGACACATACATGTTCATTAACAGATGAAAACATTACCTGGCTCTTGTTAGGTCTAATGGCTTTGTTATGGCTTGTCTGATCTGGCACCCATTAAAATATAAGGAATCTCCATGTGCATAAGGAGACAGCTGGCCACATCCATTCCCAATTGCCCCTCCTTGGATGTTTTCCCAGTTGGTGTCTGTCACTTTTTCAGATTCAAAATTGTCTTTAATGTAGCTAGAAAGGTCATGGTTAAAGATGGAGCAGTCATCACCTGAACACAGGAATATTTTTAATCAGCAAAGTGTATCAATCAGGAACATAATTAAAAAAACTTCACATAAAATAAAGGGAAAATCTGTTGATAATTTTAGAACTATTTTAAACCAAGGGATTGTTATTAGGTATTGCAGACCAAGGACAAGATGACTGAATATTAGTAATAATTATATTATTACAAAACCATGAAAATTATTACTTTTAAAGCAATTCTGCAGTAAGACTAAGGTTTTAAAACAAACTGGATAACTAGGGCTATAGCAAATGGCTCACTTTTAAATGATGTAAATGGGAAGTACTGTAACCAATATGTGCATATGGTTTCCACAAAAAAGGATTATTTTCTAATTTCTATGACTATACTCTTCCCATACAGCAATTTCTGACATCCTGTTTGTAGGACCCCCTATTAATGGTTATGGTCTCAGACCCTTGGTTGATCCAGTTGCTCAGTAGAAATCGGAGCATGTTTGGCCAATTCAACAATCAATTAATAAAAATTACTGTTAGGAACATTTCAAGGAATTGTGCATCCTGGGAAGAAGAAGTACCTGAAATGACAGCTCACTACTGACCACAGCAAACCCTAGCAAAGAGTATAAAATTAATTGATTGTTCAATAATTAAGATAATATGTAGAATACCTAAGTATGTTTAGTACTTAGAACAAAATGATTATTTTCACTAAATTTCCCCTTTACAATGTGCATATAATTGTTTGTGTGGGACTTCTTTGGGCAGTGACTCACAGAACTATGCAGTAATGCACCCCAATAGCATTGTGGATGATTGCTTTTAAAAAGTGCACTGATAAGGGGGGTAAGCTGGATGTCCTTCTCTACTTTAGCCTGGAGGAAAAAAGGCAGTGTTCATGATTTCCCCTATAAGTTACATTTTTACTGGCCAAAAACTGCAAAATGATTTTCACCTTCAATCTTAAATGCCAAGGTTAAACCTTACATAATTTCCAGGGTTATAGTTAGTTAGTTTGGGTTTTGCATTGAAGGTTAAAACTTATTAGACTTTTGTCTTTATTCATTTTAAAACTAAGTATGTTTGTATAGTAGTGAATTTTTGATCATGCGTGTATAAAAACAATGTACAGTGTATGTGTAACGTTTTTACATTCATTTGTTTTGACACACTCTAGGTTCTATTAAGAAATTCTGGGGTTCATAGAACTGTAAGAACTTTTCAGCATCTTTTTTTTTTAAACTTGTTTATTTAAAAAAATGAAAAAGGCAACATAATCACCAGTAGACCAGTATTACAATTACAAAAGGGGAAGAATATCAATAATACAATATTGTGAGATATCATCAATCATCAATACATCAAGCATGGCGTATGACAAAACACACACATTGGGTTAACACACAATTATACAGGTGGAATAATAAAATAAAAGGGATATTAACTAATAATAAGGTAAAGGGAATATAGTACCAAATGGCTTCATTACAGAGATGTTAGAATTAGACAAGTTACTGAGAAAGCAGTGATATAACTAGGAATCACTGGGCCACCCAGCAAAACTATGATGGGGCCCCTATCTCCAAGCGGTCCCCACCAGGCAGATCAAATGGAATTGAATTGATATTGCCAAGATACGGACAAGATGGGTAGTGACTATTTCAAACTCATTGTACTTTGTTACAGGTCTAGACCAAGTGCCAGAAGTCAGCATCTATTGTCTGACATTTAGAGCACTCTGAACTGTTTGAGGGAGACACACATGATTTCCAGAGGGGGGGTAAAATATACCTAGTATAATATAAAAAATTGCACTTACCTATTGGGAGCAGACAGTGAGACTTTAAGGTATTCAGCTAAATTTTCCCTATCCATTTCCCCAATTGAGGGGATGCATTTGGACAACTTGGTAATAAGGGTGTTAGTGCCTTCATTGAGTTGTGAGTGTATAAGAATTGGAAACATGACTAATCAATCCAATTATAGGGTGTACTGTATCTGGAGATAGTGGATTTGGAAAGGAATCTGGAATGTTAAATGTTTGTTTAAAGTCAGTAAAAGGAATCAGTTGTTGATTATCTATAATGTGGGAGAAAACAGATTTATTCAATCTCTCTAAGTATGTGTGCATCCGGAAAAGAGACTAAATTGAGGAATCAAAGCATTTCTTCTGGGATGGAATTATAAGTGACAAACTAATTTTGAACTGTTGTATATGGAGGGACGTGCCCCCTCCTCGGATAGTGATTATTTGCTTGTTGTTCTAGGAAAATGAGTGGGTGGTATGGTAGGTATGCATGTAGGAGGCATTCAGCATCATAAAACATAGATGGGACATATATAGATGTAGGTGGGGAGAAGGGAGCCAGGATTTCAAAAAATTTAAGTTGGCTTGCCAGGTAATATTGGTGGAAATCTGTCATGGCAAAATCCGCCTGTGTCTGTTTTTCAGCATCTTTAATTGATCTTTAACAATAAACTGCAAGCCAAGCTAATTGCCTGAGGCTAAAATAAAAAAGCATCTGCATCTGACCCTACTTTTTTTTTGACATTGTCCTAAATGTAGTGTTGTATTTTTTCACATGCAAAATGTTCATATATTTTTATATCACACTTATTAATCAATATTGTTAAAATTAAGATCAAATATCTGTTATCAAATCTATTTAAACTAAAACTAGAAAGGGAAGTTTAAGTATGGCTGCCACAGAAATGGAGGGGTAGGTCGGTAGGTGTGTGTACCAGGGTCAGATTGGGGGTTAAAAAAACAAATTTTTCTGATTATTGATCAAAATTTGTTTTTTTTTTACATTTTATTTACTCTTAGTATGGCTGCAACAGTAATGGAGGGGTAGGTCAGTAGGTGTGTGTACCTGTGTCAGGTTGGGGTTTAAAAAAACAAATCCAGGTAAAGGAATTAGAGCAGGCTGCAACGGAATTCCTAATACCAAGGCTTTTATTTCAACATATTAAAATCAAAGTGCCAGGGATTCAAAACCGGCGTGCAGACGCCATGATGGTTGCAGGGAGGGCTGAGAAACACCTGGTGCATTTCCTGAATGGTCAGTGACGAGCCAAGCAGTGATTAAGAGCGTGTGAGCGCTACGGTATCCACACAGAGGAGCTCCCATAAGTATGTGTTAGGTGCTTCGCATTGTGTTTATTATGGTTAAAAAAACAACCTTTTTAATGATCAGTCAAAATTAGTTTTTTGACTATAGTTACCCATTTAGGATGGCTGCCACGGAAATGGAAGGGTCGGTCAGTAGGTGTCTGTACCTGGGTCTGGTTAAGCATGGGGTATGTCTTTTTGCATGTATGACCATATAACTATGTCTTTAAAACTAACTTTTCTTGAGGATATATCAAAATTAGTTTTGTTGATATTATTTACCCTTTAAGTATGGCTGCCAAAGGAATAGAAGGGTAGATCACTAGGTGTGTGTACCTGTGTGAGGTTAGAGGTATGTGTTTTTTGCATGTATGACCATATAACTAACTTTTATTGAGGAAATATCAAAATTAGTTTTTTTTTACTTTATTTACTGTTTAAGTATGGCTGCCACAGGAATGGAAGGGTAGCTCAGTTATTGTGTGTACCTGTGTGCGTTTTGGGGGAAAGTGTTTTTACCATGTATGACCATATAACTAAATTTTTTTGATGATTGATCAAAATTAGTTTTTTGACTAGTTAGCCTTTAAGTATGGTTTCCATGGGAATGGAAATTTGCGAATAACACTGTAACGCTTCCGCAGATTCCTTAGCTAGGTAATAACACACTTTGCCTATATGCCCCGTACGTCTGTACCGAATTTCATGTCTCTAGCTCAAAAACTGTAGGAGGAGATAGAGTCCAAAAAAACAGAAGAATAAAAGGAAGAAGAAGAAATAGAAAGAACAGGAATTTGGCTCTTCAATACAAATTAATTACAACAAAATCTAAATAAAATATTAATAAAATTCAGGGTCTACCTTGAAAACCCTCATCACATATGCAGATGATAAAATATTAATAAAATTCAGGGCCTACCTTGAAAACCCTCATCACATATGCAGATGGCTCCTGTGGTACAGTATCCACGCCCACTGCACAGCTTGGGACAAGCTTCTCCAATATACACGTGGTCAACTGCCCAGCTTTGTTTTTCAGTCTCATCCCCTTTTTGAATCCAGCGAAACTGGGTGGCACTATGGGAAAAGTGACATTGTTTCTTGCAAATGCACTTATAATGTCTTATCAAACATTGATTCGTTAATTAATTGAATATTTGACTTACTTACAATTTTAAGAACATTATAAGTTAAAGGTTTGTAAATTATTCCTTAATTGTAAAGGAGATGGAAGCATACTTCTACAGTGCTATCCCTCCCAAGGGGTAGCAAGGTCTAAATAATTTAATGGAGAACTAAACTTATTTTTTTTTAATCCTAATGTGAAAGCTTTGCTCCCCAGAACACCTAAATATTGTTAGATTCTTCTCTAGTAATATGCATTTAATACATATACGTAGTAATAGATTCTGTAACTAAGAAGGCTTCCATGTTGTTGCCAGCACACTTTACATTCCATCTACACTTCACACCCTGACCCCAGTATTCACTGTCTCTATTCACAGTGTGTTTCCTATACAGATGTCTCTACACCAATATAAAAGTTCCTGATAAGACTTTGAAAAGTGGTTGTTACAGTCTATTCACCAGTCAATGTGAATTACACACAGTTTTTCTGGTGCAATACAAAATATTCAGCTAATTTTACTAATATTTTACCAGTTGGCTCAACTGGTAAAGCACATTAATGATGTTTATAGCAAAAAAAATACAGTTCCTACATATACAGTACTTCTAGCAAGACAGAGTACATGAGGTTGCAGGTTCAATTTGCCAGACTAACTTTTAATTTTTACTGAAATGTTAATATTATGTTTCTTACATCCATGGCAGCAAAGAAATTCAATGCAAAGATGAATTTTCTTTTTTGTATGATAAGCAAAGGATTACCGTATAAACCAAGAAATTTTAATTTACAATTATTCTGAAAGTCTCCCCTCGGTTTATACTTGGGTCTGGGCTGATCTGGAAGCTTGAAAGAGAAGCTATACCCTGTAACACACAGAATCCTCTTGATTTCGTTGGGTTAGGCAATTGTTATCCTGCTCACTCAGATCAGCCCAGACTGCAAGGGAAAGGGAAAAAAATGATAGATGTAACAGGTTTCAACAGACAGGTATAAAGGGCACATCTGTGTATGCGGCTGTGTATGGGGGTATGTATGGGACTTTCTATGGGACTGTGTATGGGACTTTCTATGTGGATGTGTATGGGACATTTTATGGGGCTGTGTATGGGTCTTTCTATGGGGCTAATGCTAATTCTATGGGGCTGTATACTAATGGACCTTCTATGGGTCTGTGTATGGGAGAAAGACAACCCTCATTTATACTTGAGTTAAGCAGTTTTCCTGGTTTATCAGTTAAAAATAATTACCTTGGTTTATATTCTGGTCTGTTTATACTCAAGAAGTATATATGGTATATCATTGTTAGGACAGGCACATTGAATGTTTTTGAAAGAAAAAACTTAAATCTCTGTTCTGTGTCAGAAAGGACTCCTGTGCTGTTATTTGATTGGCTGTCAGCTTCTTGGAAGCCAGGCTGCAACATACTTGTTTTGATCTATTGAGCACTACAGAGCATGTGAAGAGTACTGCATACTGTGTATTATGGGAACTGACCCCTAGTACCCATGGGGTCATTTCATAAACCAATAAAACAAGTTTATGGAGTCCAGGTAGGTAGGATATGAGGTGCACTCCCTAACCTCTGTGCCATGTCAGGTAAGTACCAATGCATAGGGTTGAAGGGAGGCCCACTCAAGGATGCTTTCAAAAAATTATTTATCCATTTATCCAAGTACTTAGAACCATATAGACAACGTTTCGGGAGTCTAAGCCCCCTTCCCCAAGTGACACCTTTTGAGATTGTAGGTAGAAGAGGTGGGAGTTAGTCCACTATTATGTTGTGATTTAAGAACAGATTTTTATGAGAATTGTAAACAAGTTTTATTTTACTTGGAAAATTACCTTATATTTAGCATTCAGTTGCTCTTAAACTATAGTAGCTTGGAATAATGGATGTTAAATACCTTGATGAGACATGATCTGGAAGTTGCAGAGTCACACGTTTCCACACAGAACTGTTGACAGAATTGTAAATTGTGGCTTCATGGAATAAAAATGGGGAGCAGCCAACACTGTTTGAGGAGGAAGGAAGGCACTGTGTCTGGACAAGCTGCCATGAATCTGTTCTGTTATTGAAAAAAAGTATAGATGTCTGTAGCAAAAGGTCTATAAACCTAAAAAGCTATACTGGCTAGAAGAGAAATAGACAGAAGTTTTATTTTTTGTAAAACTATCGTACTTAAAGGGCATGTTCACCCTTAGAACAAAAAACTGGTCACATATCCGTTACCTGCTCCCAACTCCAACTAATATATTAGATGTATTACAATAACCAGATATTTAGGTATAATTCCATTCTGGCAGAGTAAGTTGGCTTCTACCATCATGCAGTCGCTCAACGCTGCGACTGTTGATATCACAACCAATGATTAACTGCAAATTTCCCTCTACCTCCTTTGCACATGCTCAATTTTATAAAAAGCTCATTGAGCAAAAAGAATGGAATGGAAAATACCTTGATTACATATCTGGTTACAAATGCATGTAACAAACTGGTAAAAAAACAGTTGTGGTTGTGGGCAGTTAACTGACAAGACACCCGTTTATTTGTTTTAAGGGTAGACATGCCTTTTACTAATCTACTTTTATCACATCAACAATGAAAATAACTCCTCAAAAGGAGGGCTCAAAACATTATTGTAGAATTATCCTATATGCAGATATATAATGAGTTAATTCTGCTGTATACCTTTAATATATTGTTAAAATAATGGGATAGCTAAATACAAAAACTTACATTATATAATAAAAAAGTTTAATAAATTGTTATAAATCAAAGGAATATAGGAGCTGCTGCAATAAAAAGTGCTATTAAAAGAAAACTGTATTGCCTCAATGCATTTTTTTATTGCATTAAAACGAGTAAAGGTATGCAGCCCTCCCCATACATTTTTTTCCTGATTTCGAGCCTCTCTGTGCCTTCAATTAGCAATGCTGTGAAGGGGGCTTAACAATTCTGTCTGTCTCTAACTGTCACTCAAACCAAGCATGCGAAAAAAACACTTCTCCACCCATCCTTTATCAGCTTGATTATGTAGGCAGTATCCTAGCAACAGTACATTTCAAGTTTGTTTAACTGGCAGGGGAGGGGAGAGGTTGTAACAGACATTCCCACCAGCCAATGACAAGTGCTATGTTAATCAAGGCCCTGGACCCTCTAGGAGGCAGGCTTTTAGCACTCAACTTTGCTGTGTGATATCTAAAGGAGGGCAGCAATGTGGCTGTAAATGTAAGTGATTTCAGCTGCTGGAAGTGTGGGTGATGTTTTTTTTTTATATTGTTGTCCTTTAATTTGTATCACTCAACAATCTGTTATCTACTGTATTATTTTCTCGGAAAATGTGATTTCTTTTGTGTGACAAATAGGAATGATTTAGATTATGGTCCATGGGAACTATGTTGCTTGGAACTTGTTAAGATGAGCAATAATTTCCCAAGAGGAAAAAGTGACAATCAAATAACCCTAAATGCTATTAATCAATTTTTTCATAGAATATCAATTGTGGTTTGTTGAATACCTGGAATCCTTTGTATATTCAAGTATAACAGAATGAAGATCTATACAGGTGCTTACTTCACAACCAACCACAATCTGAAAGAAATTCATATAATTAAAAAAAGTATCTGTATAGATTACAAGCACAACAAAGTAGATACACTAATCTGAAAAATTATTGGACTCATGTCTGCATTATCTTTAATATAAAAGACACACTCAAATACATGGCCCTGTTTGACATTTAAACTAGTGATTTACTAGCAAATATAAAAAAAACTAGTACAGCATTGGAATGCTTATCTTCTTTCAATCATGGTTGACACCTTATCCTTATTTTGTTTAGATAACCTTTAAAGTAAAGACAAACTTTAATTTACCTTAAACTGCATCATATATCCTGGTTGAATGATCAACTCCCTGGAGGAGAGTATATTGTGTGTTTTGTCCTTCTTCTTATTAGGCCAGTATAAGTGGAAAGAGGGATTACCACAGAAACCAGCAGTCCTCACCGCATTGGGATAAAAATTCCAGTGTTCTTCATGGGAGGTACCTTCTGTTTACAAAAGACAGGCATATGTTATTCAGTAGTTAAAATAGATCCAAATTTAATTTTTTTCAACCATTAATATAAAAGCTTCTCTTCTCGCATACGAATTGGGTTTGTTCGGCTGCTCAGTGGGACTGCCACTGGTCAGGCCCTGTTTCTAGTTTCTCGGTATTCTGATTGTGTGAGAGGGAATCATACCTCGCTGTAAATCTATTGTGTGGCAAAAAAGCCACCCATTAGCTGGCATTAAAAATCTTTTGTTATTGAGTCTTTAAAGATACCTGTGCAGCTGCCGCAAACACCATCTTAGAGTCATGTCAAACTTAATTATTATTATTAGTATGTAGCATAGGTGCCAGCGGTAAAATATTAGTGTCTAGCACCATCCATAATTTGCCAGTAACAACCCCCCCCTGTTCACTAGAAAACAGATTATTTTAAATAGCAACCACTGCATGCCTAGAACAAGGAATAGGTATAATATTTATCCAAGATGGATTTTTATAGTTCAGAGCAAATTAATTAAATACTTTACCTTACTATAAATACTACTTTATGTAATAGTATTAAAATCAATTACCATTAACCATGTTCCAATGCAATAATTAAGTCCCCACAGTGAATTACAAGGCAGGTTCATTTACCATGTCTGTTTTCCCTACATTAGGAGGTGACAGTGTAACCAGTTGCTAGATTAGTTACCCGTATATAGTCCATTATAAAATGGCCAAAATATAAACCGAGGAACTTAATTTTAACTGATAAACTAGGAAAACTGCTTGACTTGAGTATAAACCGAGGGTTGACTTTCTCCCATAGGAAACCCCATATATAGTTACACAGACAGTCCCATAGAAAGTCCAACACACAGCCACATAGAAAGTCCCATACACAGTCCCATAAAAAGTCCCATACACAGCCCCATAGAAAGTCCCATACACAGCCCCATAGAAAGTCCCATACACAGCCCTATAGAAAGTCCCATACACAGATGTGCCCTGCATACCTTTCTGTGCAGCCTGAACACATAAAGATAGTTTTTTTCAATTTCCCTTGCAGTCTGGGCTGATCTGAGTGAGCAGGACAACAATTGCCTAAGCCAGTGAAATCAAGAGGATTCTGTGTTACAAGGTACAGCTTTTGTTTTCCCAGGGCTATTTTGTCCAACAGCATCCAGATCAGCACAGACCCGAGTATAAACTGAGGGGAGACTTTCAAGATGAATTCAAAGGTAACAAAAATTTGGTTTATACTTAAGTATATATGGTACATTGTTTCTTTTTTAATGTCTTATCAGGTTTAGCCTTTACCAGTTGTTACATTTTACCCTTCTGCTTTTTCTTCTGGCTTCCCAGATTTAGAAAATGAAGCAATACATTTGATCTCTATTACTGCAGTATCCAATTCATGCTCTAATGAAACCGGAGGACTTTAGGGCTCATTCACACTTATTTGGTCTGTGTGTAGTGGACCATTTTTGGTATATTTTTGCTGGAAAAAGGTCTGTTTCCTGACAGAAATGCATGCAAGCTGTGCATGCATTGGGTCAATCCAATCCATTAGAAAAACATACCGTAACGCACATTCCTATAGACCTCGACACGCTAGGTCATAGCCTAGTTGGCCTTGTGAGAAATCTGGCCCTGAATGTTTTATTGATAAAAAGACAAAATCCATGAGGTTCACATCTCCAAACTTAACATAGTAATTAAGGTTGAATAAAGACATACGTCCATCAAGTCCAACCTATTCACCCTCTTATATATATATATATATATATATTATAATTATTTTATTTTTTGTTTTAACTACCAACCGTGATCCAGAGGAAGGCAAAAAAACCCAGCTAAAAAGGGGAAAAAATTCCTTCCTGACTTCCAAACGGCAATCGGAATGTATCCCTGGATCAACCAGATCTATATGTATTAATACCAGTAATTCTCAATATTTTTTAGTTTTAGAAACTTATCCAGGCCTTTTTTAAAGCTATTCAATGAACTTGCCATTACCACATCTGCCGGAAGACAGTTCCACAATTTCACCGTTCTCACTGTAAAGAAACCCTTCCTAACCTGAAGATGAAACTTCTTTTCTTCTAACCTTAGAGGATGTCCACGTGTCCTCTGATATGACCTATTAGTGAACAATGCACCAGAGAGTTCATTGTATTGCCCATTAATATATTTGTATAAGGTAACCATGTCCCCACGCAAACGTCGCTTCTCCATTGTAAACAGCCCTAACTTGTCTAATCTGCCTGCATATTCAAGCCCCTCCATTCTCCTTATTAATTTAGTTGCCCTTCTCTGAACTGCCTCAATTTCCAAGATGTCCCTTTTGTATATGGGATTCCAAAACTGCACCGCATATTCCAAATGAGGCCTTACCAGTGCCTTGTAAAGAGGGAGAATAATATTTTTCTTTCTTGAATCTATTCCCCCTTTTATACAAGACAATATCTTGCTAGCTCTAGCCGTTGCTACCTGGCATTGTTTGCTATGGCTAAGTCTGTTATCTACCAGAACCCCCAAATCTTTTTCCATTACAGATGCACTTAACACAGAGTTATTTATGGTGTAGGTGGCACAGGGATTATTAAATCCCAAATGCATCACCTTACATTTATCAACGTCTTAAGGCTACATCCCACAATGTTTTAAGTTTACAACAGTGTCTTTAGGCTACATCCCACAATTTGTTAAATTTACAACAGTGTAGAAATGCTACATCCCACAATGTGTTTAGCAAAAAACAGTGCCTTAAGGCTACATCCCACAATGTTTTAAGTTTACAACAGTGTCTTTAGGCTACATCCCACAATGTGTTAAGCAAAAACAGTGTCTTAAAGGGCATGTCCAGCCCTTTTTTCAACTTTTCATATATTATAGATATTGGTCCCACAGCCCCAACCACCATAATAGAATTCTTAGAAAGTGTCCCGATAGTTACTTACCTTAATTGTTATCCCTAAACCAGACAGAGACTCTACACAGGTGACCAATTACAGACCTATCTCACTAATCAACAGTGTTGTGAAAATATTCTCCAAGTTACTGGCCAATAGACTTAAAGATATCCTACGCTCCCTAGTGAATTATGAACAATCTGGATCTATCAAAGGCAGACAGACGACCGGCAATATAAGGAAAATCCTCACTCAAATTACCGATCACAGAAGAGACCCCACAGTCACCCTGTCCCTAGACATCGAAAAAGCTTTTGACAGAGTCAACTGGCAATATTTAAAACAAGTTCTTATAAAATTTGGATTCCCCCATCTATATAAATGCAATATTGAGCTTATATTCCAGCCCTAAAGCTTAAGTATGTAACACGGCATACCCCTCAGACCTCTTTCCTATCAAGAATTGAACCAGTCAGGTTTGCCCCATTTCTCCCTTGCTCTTTGCACTGTGTATGGAACCCCTTGCAGAAATGATATGCTCCTCAACTAATATCTACGGAATGGAATCAAAAATCTATCTTTTTGCAGATGACACTCTGTCGCTGACACAACCCTGAATATCCCTACCCTTCTTGCACAAAATCCTAGAAAACTTTGGATCCATCTCTGAATTTAAGATCAATCAATCTAAAACAGTGGCATGCCAATTACATATACCAGCTCAACTTCAAACCTCATTAACAGATCACTTCCACTATAAGTCGACATCTACCTCATTCAAATAACTAGGGGTAACAATCAGCCATGACCCTAAGATTATATTTGTACATAACTATTCTAAAACCATGAAAAAAAGTCCTTATATACTTGAATATAAGTTGATCCAAGTATAAGTCGAGGTACCTATTTTTACTGGAAACATTTGTAAAATCTGATTGACTTGAGTATAAGTCGAGGGTAGAAATTATCACCATTATTGCCTTCTGATTCTGTATTGTTTTGAGGCTTTAGTTGCTCTTTAAATGGACAGCAGATTTTCCATACAGTAGTCCCATACAGCAATAGCCAAATCCAGTATGGCTACTACTGTATGGGACTACTGTATGGGAATTCTGCTGTCCATTTAAAGGGCAACTAAAGCCTCAGAACAATACAGAATCAGAAGGCAATCTTTAACAATAGATTGGTACCATCCTCCTGGATCTGTATTGTTTTAAGGCATTAGTTGCCCTTTAAATTACAGTAATTACACACAGTAACCCCCAATTTCTAGCCACGACAGACAAAATGTCAACTATCAGCATGCTTTAGTTGCTGGCAGTTGTAGTTTCCAAACATCTGCAGTGGCAAACACTGCGCACCTACCCCGATGGAGGAAAGGACTTTCTCCATGGCAGCTCACACTTTTACAACAAATCCTGCTGTGTTACAAGTTACAAGGGACATGTCAAGCGTTGGGTCCACAGTCTATCTGCTTAATAGTCTAGATCTGAAAGTTTAAAAGCGGAAACAGTGGCTGCATCTGTCTATTATTCTGATTGGAAGCAAGAGAGTTTAACTGTCACCCATCAAGTCCCTCACCCACTTCAAAGAGCAGCACCTGAATTTCCAGTCATGCTCATAAAGAATATAGGTGCCACCTACCTTTCCAGTTTTGCTCCCTTGTCCTTTAATCCTCCTCACGAAAGACACACTTCAGGTCCCTGAAAGACACACTGTTGAGGGGTCTGGCATCACTTCTCAGGGCCGGGTGAGACCGGCGTCGAGTAGTGACATCAGCTGCCAGCACAGTGAAGTCAGAATGGAGCGGAAGCGAGCAGCAGCCGGAGTACAGATTAGCGACTCGAGTATAAGTCGAGGTTGGATTTTTAGGCTTTTTTTAAAGCCTAAAAACCTTGACTTATACTGGAGTATATACGGTATATTTATTTAGAGCATTACCACTAATCCTCAAATAAAATGACCTAGCAAAGATCCAACAGGCAATTTCCAAATTTATATGGCATAACAAACGTCCTTGCATCAAAAGGCAATATCTAGCTAGACATAAACTGCTCGGAGGCTTTGGCCTTCCAATATTATATAAATGCCATGAGGCAGCAAGACATTTTAACACCCCTAAATGTCTACTCTGGATTCCACCAGACACCTTCTGTCTCCACACTTAATTCATAATATACACTAGAAACCTTAAATTTTGGGACAAATGCAACACAAAGTACAAACTCATCCCCAGAAATTCCTATACATACCCCTTCTTCTACAACCCGAGCTTTCCACCAGGCATGATTACCTGATTTGCAGAATACTGGATTCACAATGGAATCACTAGACTGATTGATTTCTGTGACCATATTGCATCATCTTGCATTGGCAACAGATACAAACTAAATTTCAATTAGACAATATTATCTGGTACAAATATATACAGATGTCCCAGTCCCACTTCTTCACTAAGACACTAAAAGGTGTTACACAAACCAATCCATCCTACTTCAACAAAATATGCACTAATTGAACTAATTCCAAAGGTCTGATCACAGATATTTATTCTATATTATCTAGATTACAGACAATTTTGTCAGATTCTCAATGGCAACAGATTTTTTTCCTCAATCCTCCAAAAACTCAGCTAACATAATATCTTAAGAAAAATAATTTAAAATTTTATATGACTGGTACACAACACCATCCTTTCTAAATAAATGAAACCCTCAACACCCATGTTTCAGAGGTTGTGGGATCTCAGCTGACCAACTGCACTGTTGGTGGACATGTCCAGTAATACAGGAAATCTGGAAAAATTGTGAAACGTTAATAACAAAATGATTCCACAAACCCTTTTCATTATCCCTCTACACCGCATTATTTACTTTGCCAACTAAGGGCTACAACAAACAGGCACAATCACTTATTATGCATATACTGTATGCTCAGCAGCAAGAATGTTATTAGCAGCCACATGGAAACAACCATTTCCAGGGTGGGAAGCACTATTAAACGACAATTAACTTATGGCCCATACCCTACAAAATACTATAAAAACATGGGATATTTGGATACTAGAAATGGATCCAACTACAAACCATTATTCTATACCAGCGGTCTGCCCTGGCAATACCCAAGAGGAGAGTGACAGAGACTTACACAAGGAACGAAGTCACTAATGTAATAAAGAATATTCATGTTTGTCAAGAATTTACCCATCTATAATTTACCCAATCTATAATTTAATCCACTACTGACCCCACTGTGTAGTGTAGAAAAATCCTTACCTTACATCCCTGCTCCAAATGGTTCTCCTGTAATGTCCCTCCAAAGTCCAAAAAACTGACCACTAGGAGCCTGGCCGAGTCCATATAGGACTCTGCCTCCTGTCTCTTCTCCGGGAGAATTCTGACATGCACACTGCAGCCCTCCCGTTTCTCTCTCCCTCCCCCTAGTTCAAATCCCCTTTTCTGTAGTGTAGGGTTCCCTCCCCCAACCCCAAACACCATAGTTATTTGAAGCAAAACTCTCCCTATCTATACCTACTTTGCCTGTTTCCCCCGACGTTCAGTATAGCCGGAAGCCACGTCCGTGATTGGCTGCCTCTCAGCCAATCACAGCCGCGGCTGCTGGTCCGGCCCCCTGCTTGCAGTTTCATTGAAAGCAGAGGGACGGGACTGAACACCGGGGGTAAGAGGCAATGTAAGTAATGATCGGGGGAGTTTTGCTGCAAATAACTATGGTGTTTGAGGTTGGGGGAGGGAGCCCTACACTACAGAAAAAATTCGAAAAAAGGGTGGACATGCCCTTTAATGATTTTCTGATTTATATTTAATTTTTTTTGTTAAGACAAAGTATTATAAAAAAAATAAGATAAGAAAACCAATAAAAATTTAATAAACAAAAAAAAAAAAAAAAAAGTGATAAATGAGACAAAAAAAGGATAAAGGGATGGAGGGGCTATCAAACAAAAAGGGGACTCATTTACCCAGAGCACAGCACAGTTTTAAGGGCTATTTCAAATATTCAATATTTGTTAGTGCAACTTCTTCATTGTGCCGGCTGCATGGGGATGGCAGAACACATCTGCACAGCCAGCGCAACTGATTTAATATCCATTTTGTGCTGAATTTAGCCTAGATATTTAATGCCAGCTATTAGATTTCGGGATTTACCACCAGCCGCATAATGATATTACAGTTGCAGCGGGAGACTTACCTGGAGAGATAGCAGCTCTGGGTAAATCTCCCCCCAAATGTTAGATTATTTTCTAGGAGCTGTTATGGGTAAGGCTAAACCTGTAGGAAGACTTTTCTTAGTAATCTATTCACCAAGGATATACAAATGTGTGCAGTGTATGGGTTTTTAGCTGTAATTCTGCTCAGTTGTCCAGTTATCTATACATTTAACACTATCTATACTATCTATATATTTATATCCAATATTACTGTACTTACCGGTCTAGACTGCATATAACATGCCCAAGATCCACAATCAGTGTGTAGTGGTCTGTACTGGGTAATAACTATCACCAGGATAGAAAGTGGGGTGACATGACCTGGATATAATGAGGGGGATGCAGCAAGAAGGGCAAATAAGAGAGGAAGTTGGACATGGCCTAAAGAGAGAGGGGACCACAGAACTCAGAATCAGAAAAGGGGACAGAGAAAGGATGAGACTGAGTAGGCCAGACTACGAGGAAAGAGGGGGACTTAACATAGAGAGATAGAGTGGTTAGGCAGAATGGAGAAAGGGGGGGATAAGATGTTGCATAACACATTACTGTCACAAAGGGGCCCCATTCTCATTTTGCCCAGGGCCCCATCTTACCTAAAACCGGCCCTGCGTAGAGATTAAGGCATTAGGAGAAATAAGGGGTTAATGAACACTTGTTTTTATTGGCTGCTGTGTCTTCAAGAGACAGACAATGTTATTTTAACCTATGACTAAGGACCGTAAGTAGTGGTCCGAAAAGCATCAGATTAGCTTCCCCTGTTAATATTCTGCCATGATTGCTACTTGTTGCTACAGTATATGTTTTTAAACTATGTTTCAAATAACAGTTATTTGATACATTTAAACAGCTGATCTTGCGTTTAAATGAAACTTACGTGCAATCAGCTGTTTAAAAGACCAGAAGTTCCAATCTTTTAAACAGCTGAACGCGCGTATGCTTCATTCATATCGTGGAGGTTATGGGCTTGTGGCGGCCTACCTTCCGGGTCCCCCACCGTAAAATGGTAAAATAAGATGTGTCAAGGAGTGGTACTGTATTGACCCCATACAAGGTGATATGAAATCACTTCTTGATGCTTCTATCCGCACTTTAATGATGCCATAATCACTATGCAACACAGCATCGCGGTCAGGTATGACTCATAATTTCCCCCCCGATACTATGTAGTGTTGCATTCAATAACCATTCAGAAGTTGTGCAGGCCCTGTAAAACCCATGATAACCCGATATTAAATCAGGTATCACAAAGTTGTTTCTAGAAGTACATTATAAGAAATAGAAACCCTTTTTGTTTTCCTGTGTAATGTCTGACAAACTGATTTTTACCTAAGAGATAGATAGTAGAAGTATCGAAATAGTGTGAACATGCCTTACCTGATACAACTGGAGGGAGTAGGTTTTTGATGAAAGTATTTGTTGTTGTAGTATTTATTCAAGGGAAAATTAAACAATGCCATAACTGCTCCCAGGATTACATCACCACTTTTAACAGAGTTTTCTAAATGTGTACCACTGAGTACACAGGACTTTTGTGATTCCATGTGATTGATCCCATTCATTACATTATGTACAAAAGTCATAATCAATAATATTAATAAACAAATACAAACTTCATCCAGAGCACAATGAGAACTTAGTGACATCATAAAAGAGAATCTATGAAGCCTCAACGTTACCTTTATAGCAAACCCTTCAAATATAGATCAGTGAATGTTACAATAAATGTATAATAAAAAGTGTAATACAACATAGATAGCTTTTTTTTTTTTAGTCATAGAAATGCAAAAAAAATTTGCAATATAAAAGAAGACACAATCCCTTCTAATAAACGTGCAATGTATATTCTCCACTGTAACAACTCAGGGACCTTTATACTCATCTTCTGACACTAGTGTTATTTTGAAAGCTCTCTATAGACATAATAAAATGACTGGTTTAAGGAAGTAATAACAGTTTAGTGTTATCCATTCTGTTATTCTATTGGGAGATGTTAACAAAAACAAATCAGGCCACATATGTCAGATCTTTTGAAAAAACTTTTATTGCTCATATCTTTATCCACACAGACTAATATAAAATAAAGCCTATGCAATCCAAGTATTTCTTGTTTTCATACCGACCATTTCTTTAAATAATAAATTATAGTTAAATACTTTCTATAAGTGTAAGGCGATAGTAAAATGGGGTACTTAATTTGCTCCAGAGACTGTCAGCCTTACCCAAATTCTATGCACAAAACTCATGTTTATCAGGAGTGGGCCCTCGCATATGTTGGAGGCAGGGTGTTGCTGAACTACCACTCTAGGTAGAATGCAATAAATGGGCACCAGTGGTTCTTGAACTTAAACAGTATCTTATTTATTAACAGAACAATATTAATAAAGCATTGCAATTAGCAAAATAGAGGTGACATAGCATGACATAGCATGGTACAATTATATAAATACTCACATATTAGAGGGATCAGACACAGCATAAATAACAATCAGCTTGTTGGTGCCACCCCAGCTCTCAGGTCACTGTAGTGGAATCTTCTACCCCTATGTCTGGCACTATGTCCCTATTCTTGGGTGGTATACCCAGGACTCTAGTCCTTATTAAATATCCTTGTTGGAACTCAGGCTGCTCACTAGCTACCCTACTCCTATATAACAGTCCTTGAAACATAGTTAAGTCAAACTTACAGGCCTGTAATTATCAGGATTTGAACGAACTCCAGGAAGTCAGAAAGAGGCTGAGCACACGACTGATCTCCCTTTTATACTTTTACACAGTGACCCCCTACTGGCAAAAACCTGTCAGAACAAGAGGACTAAAGGGAAAGGGACAATTTAAAACGAGTCCCAATACTGAATCCACCACAGGGACGCCCGAAGACCCCCTACCGGGCTAACCACAACACAGAGGAGAAGACTCTGAATCGTTCCCGCAACTGCAGCAGCGACCCAGGCCAGACCCCTCCTAGAACAGAATAAATTAGTACCCTGTGTGCACAGTAAGACACATAGAAATAGAAATAAAAACAGAAATACAATTTATTAAACCTAACACAATCACATATACACAGCTGGCCAGCTGTCAAGATAATGGTACCAATATATATCGCTAAAAACCTCTAAAATATAAATATCTGATGATAAGTAAAATCCATAGAGAACCATATATATGTATGACCTAGTATCCTAGAGCAAAAGTGCATATCTAGTTGGAAGTCTATAAAAAACTTTCTAGAACTGTAAATAATTTCATAGTCTAGAACATTCAATGTAAATGTTGAATAGAAAAAAGATAAAAGATCCTTCCGATTCTTCCAGAGTCCATATATATTATTCCTTAAGTAGAATGTGTGCACACAAAATCATGAGGTGGTACAGTCAGTGAAAAAAGTAAGCTTTATACATCACCGCTCCCGACCTTTCCAACGATCCACCAATCCCCCGGACTGCCGTATGCTGGTGCTGTCACCGGCTTCTTTTAGAGTCCATAAAAGAAGCCGGTGATTAGGTGGGCGTTACTATCTGACGAAGCTCTGAGGAGCGAAACGTGTCATAGTGACGTACGATAATACGATTTTGTGTGCACACATTCTACTTAAGGAATAATATATATGGACTCTGGAAGAATCGGAAGGATCTTTTATCTTTTTTCTATTCAACATTTACATTGAATGTTCTGGATTATGAAATTATTTACAGTTCTAGAAAGTTTTTTATAGACTTCCAACTAGATATGCACTTTTGCTCTAGGATACTAGGTCATACATATATATGGTTTTCTATGGATTTTACTTATCATCAGATATTTATATTTTAGAGGTTTCTAGCAATATATATTGGTACCATTATCGTGACAGCTGGCCAGCTGTGTATATGTGATTGTGTTAGGTTTAATAAATTGTATTTCTGTTTTTATTTCTATTTCTATGTGTCTTACTGTGCACACAGGGTACTAATTTATTCTAAAGGGAAAGGGACACTAGAGTATAGTTCCCTACATAAGTAAAGTCTGACAAATAAGTTTTCTTCTAAGTTCCCTATCTTTTTTTAATGCCTAACAATGCTTACAAATTTCAGGGTGACTGTACAAAATATGGAAATATTGACTGGCCCAAAATATTGAAGCCATTTTTACAGGCCCCGCAGTCCGATTTCGGTGTATAACGGTGGTAAATTAAACAAAGAGCTTTGTTGGTTTTTTGTGTTCAATTTGGCTGATATGTTGGCTCAATCAAGTGCATGGGCAGATATATTGGTAAGCAAGATTAAGGTTTTGGGGTGCAATAAGGCTAAAGTCAAAAGTTTGTTTAGAGGGCTGGACTTACCATTTAATTTAATTTACAACTGCATCCACTAAGTAATGAATGATTTCTCTTTTTATCCAGATCTTATGGATAAAATGCTTATACATTGCTGTTGGCAATTATTTTAAGGAAATTGGGTGAGCAAGTTAATTCTTGCTGACCAATATAACCAAATTTAAGGGATGTTTTGTGTGTGTTATTTAGAGATGGGATCCGGGTTTGCCTCGGACCCGGATCCGACACGGAACCCATTGGTTCCGAAATCTGAATGATCCATCTGAATCTGGACAGATCATCCAGATTTCGGGACTTCAGACCCTATTTTCTATAGTTATCATACATTCGAGGATTATTGAAAATAGCCTTGAACATTCGATTATACTCCAAATTACGATTGGAAACCCGAAAGTAGTCTCAGATCGTATTTTCGAGGATTATCGAACGTAGAAGGCTATTTTCGATAATTTTTCGAAAATAGCCTTGAACATTTAATAATATTCGAAAATTCATTCCTTTTTCAGATTTTCAGGTCTTCGGGATTTTCTGGGAATCCGTAAAGAGAATGAAACTGGTGAGTTTCAGCCACCTCTACTCACAATTTATATATTAATAGATAATATGTGCTGACCTATAAGGGCTCAAAATTAAAGGATAGCAATAGTGTATGCAGTAATTGATTAATGGAAACCTTCTAGGTTGACCATCTCTAAGTCTGTTTCCTTGTAGTTGTTTTTTTAAACATTAAACAATACGATAAGTTACTGTATTAAATACAGATTTTCACTAAAAGGGGATAATTGAAAGACCCATCAACCACCTCTCTACGTGCTCTACAGCCCAAGATATAAAGAAATTACTGACCTTCCTAAGGCTGCTCCTCCACCTCGCTGCCGGCAAGCATAGCCTCAGACTCCAGTAACAGGACAGGAGACAGGAAGTCCCTCCCCCTCCCTGCTGGGGGGGTAGCGTGCCCCCTTCCTCAGGTGATGAATTTACAGCCCTACTCTCTCACTATGTGAAAACAGACTTTTAAGGTTCTCACTCTGCCTGAAAAGGCTGTTTTCACACAGTTTTCTGTAGGGGGGGTCTGAGTGGCCCACGGCACCTGAGAGTGAGCGGGGCCATGGCACCCACGAGTGGATAGGGCCACATGGGGCTGTAAGTGAAGGGGCCAAATGGAGGGTCCATGGGGTCCATGGGTGGGAGGGACCAGGGGGGCTTGCAATAGGAGGGGGGCTGCAAGGTGAGGAGGAGACACAGGGCATCCACTGACATGGTTTCAGAGCAGGAAGTGCAGGGGACCTGGTGATGCTGCTGCCATATCAAACATGTAAATATCTTCAAAACTATGCAAAATAAACAATGAAAATAAATTGCAAAAATTCTCAGGAGAGCAATTCCTATCAATTTACCTCAATTTACCTCAAGTCCTTTTTGGACCACAGTTCCCCTTTAATCAGAACAATTATATTTTATACTAGAATGAATCATGTAAACAATGTAGACAATGAAAGCAGATACAGCTGCAGCCTAGTCCATGAATCCTTTTTTTATTTGTAAAATATAATTTACTTGTAATGAAATTAAGAAATATAAAAAACCCACTGATTTGTTCATACAGATGTATGATTTGCATGGTTTACCTTGTAACTTAAATAATCAATTAGATAAAAATACAGATTTTAGTCAGATCTCATTCTAGCAAAGTCAGTGTCTGAATTGCATTTGAGATGTAATGTGGGTTCGAATAGAACCCAGTGTCAAATCGAATCTGAGGGTTTCGAAGTCCCGACGAAACTTTCCGAACTCCTGGATTTCACGGAACCTGGATTTTTCGATTTTGAAATTTTGAAAATCAAAGATCGAAAGTAGACAATGATTGAAAATCGAAAGTAGACGCTTATCGAAAATTGAAAGTAGACGATTATCGAAAATCGAAAGTAGATGATTATCGAAAATCGAAAGTAGACGATTATCGAGAATCGAACCCTCGAAAGTAGTGCTCGATTTCGGTAACCCTCGAAACTAGAATGTGGAAGCTCGACAACAGCCCGATGGTGAGGAAAGATAGTTTTAAATTAAGTTTTGGTTATATTTACGGGTTCTCCAGACCATTCCCCAGGTCTCTGTGTCATTTACAGTAACCTACTATGACTATTTGTCCCTCAAAATGGACAGAAACTTTTATCTGTTGTATTCAATTAGATCAACTGGACTTGAAATGGACAGAAATCGGACAGAAACTTTTACATTTTTTTCTCCCATACACTTCTATGGGTTCCTTTTTGAATTTTCGAATTTTCCCAGAAAATTCGAAAATGGAACGAAACTTAACAGATTCGAACATCTCTAAATTGCATGACTGGGGTTACAAAACAAAGAAGCTGGATTGATCTGCTCTGAAGGTTTTATTCACATTCAGATAGTGAAGGTTTCATTATTCATTCAATAGGTACACTATTGAGAAATGTCTGGGATACTGTGGCAGTCTGGCAGATTAACGTAATTTTATGGATTACGTTAACACATGGACCCACAGTGGCCCATGTGTTCAAATACTTAAAGCTGGAGAGTCAGTCCCTAGACAGTAAGCGAACGAGCGACAGGGATTTTCATCTCATTAAAGGCAGGTACTGTTACTAAGAAAGTTTGAGAATTATGTCTCTTACTAATTTACTAAGATTAAAGGTTAGGACCCAGCAGAATAAAGCAAACCGTGAAGTGGTTGCTGGGCTTAAAATAATTTGGCCAAGTTATTGAACTAATTGCTTTAATTCACTGGCAGGCTTTTTAGGTTGCAATTTACTGATAACGTTAAATGTAAGCAAATTAGTTGGATGTGCACTAGACTTCTATTGCTTGTATATATTTGAAAGTTTTGGTCTCTTGTTGCACTCTGTGTGGATGCATACTACCCCATCTTTTGTATGTATTTTGTAAGCATTGGAGGTTTGACCAAGCCTCTGGGAAATGTGTGCTCCACCCACAGTGACCCATGTGTTCAAATACTTAAAGCTGGAGAGCCAGTCCCTAGACAGTAAGCAAACGAGCGACAGGGTTTTTCATCTCATTAAAGGCAGGTACTGTTACTAAGAAAGTTTAAGAATTACATCTCTTACTTAGGTAAAATTTACTAAGATTAAAGGTTAGGACCCAGCAGAATAAAGCAAACCGTGAAGTGGTTGCTGGGCTTAAAATAATTTGGCCAAGTTATTGAACTAATTGCTTTATTTCACTGGCAGGCTTTTTAGGTCGCAATTCACTGATAACGTTAAATGTAAGCAAATTAGTTTGATGTGCACTAGGCTTCTATTGCTTGTAATCTTATGGAAATAGTTGTGGTATTCAGTTAGATCAACTGGACTTAAAGGGTATGTCCACCCTAAATTCAAAATTTTAATATGTGATCCCCCCTGGGCTCCCAGCCCCAACCGCATTAATTTTATTTTTAGAAAGCCCCCCAAACTCTACTTACCTCCCCTCTTTCCTGCGCCGCGCTCCCGGCCCTCTGCTTGCTAGGAAATGCAAGGAGAGGGGCGGGACCGGCAGCCGCGTCTGTGATTGGCTGCCGGCAGCTCACTTCCACGTTGGAAAGCGGAGAGGTAAGTAACAGATTTGGGAGCTTTCTAAAAATAAAATTTATGCGGTTGGGGCTGGGGGACATGGGGGAAGGCTGACACAAAGGGGTTTTAAGCTAGGGGTAGGGATAGCAGAACGGGAGGGAGAGGGAGGGAGAGGGAGGGGGAGGGAGGGGGGAGAAGAGCTGCAGTACGCATGGCAAAAATCTACCTGAGGCAAGGTAGGAGGCAGAGCCCTGCTAGCCTCCTGGTGGGCAGTTTTTGGCACTTTGGGGGGGGACTACAGGAGAACCCTATGGAGCTGGGATGTGAGGTAAGGATTAAACTACACTACATGGTGGGGCCAGTAGTTGGGGGGATTATAGTTTTGGGGGTGGACATGCCCTTTAAAATTTAGTTCTTGAAGTTGTGGTAGTCATCCAACTGGCTCTGGCAAGGGGCAAGAATACAAGTTGTTGATTGCATTGTAGATAAGAGGTGTCATGGAAGTGTCTTCCAATGCAATGTTCTGGGGGGGGGGTGTCCCTTTCCTCAGCCTTTCAATGTCAAACTGTAATTTGATGTCAATACATCAGGGATTTTTTCATTTAAATTTTAATTTTCTGTTACAGGATTCAGAAATTCTTAGCTGATAACAGTGATACACAGAAACTCTGAGTGTAGTTATACTGCTAAATGACTCTACCTGCTAATGGACATTTCCACATGGACCACAATTGTCACTGTGCTTATCCCTTAGGGTTATATCATTGAAAACATTCTTTACCCCTGTGACACCAAGTGATCCAGGTGTTATAGTTTTGTTTAAAACAAGGAGAATACAATAGAGCTATAAGGCCATAATAACAAGTTTATTTCATTAGTAATAATTCAAAGACATTAACTTTCATTTCCACTGAATACTATAAATATTCTTTTGTCTTTTTTCCTGTGAGATATTCTTTAGTGTTGAGGTCAGGTTTGATCACAATAATATAGCATTTAGGGATAAATATACAACACAACAACCCAGCAGTGGAAACCAATATAGCAAATACCTCAGCAGCCACCATATACTTCCCTTTGTTGCTCAGATAGACTGGAAGAAAAGACACCCAGACAATACAGAAAACCAACATACTGAATGTTATATAGGTGGCATCATTGAAACTGTCAGGCAATTTCCTTGCTTGAAAGGCCACTACAAAGCTTAATCCAGCCAATAAGGCCACATATCCCACCACACAGTAGAATGCAGGTTCTGATCCCTCATTACACTGCAGTGTCATCGTTCCAGATCTTTCACTGGAGTCAATTTCAGGGAATGGGGGTGAACAGAGGAACCACCCCAGGCAGATCACTGCTTCTCCTAGGGAACACACACTCACTAGATAGGTGGATATATTTGATCCTACCCATTTCCTTACTCGGCTTCCTGGTTTTATGGCATTAAATGCAATGATAACGGTTATGGTTTTAGCCAAAACTGATGACACAGCAAGAGCAAAAGTGATTCCAAACACTGCTTGTCTAAAGAGACAGGTTATGGACACTGGACGTCCAATAAATAACAAGGAGCACAGAGAACACAACGAGAGTGAGATTAGCAAAATATAACTTAGTGTCCTGTTATTGGCTTTCACTATGGGCGTGTCCTTGTGTGTTGTGAAAATTACTAGTGCTCCCAAGGTCAAAATAAAAAGGGAAATGGCAACAGATGACAATGTTATTCCCAATGCATCATCATAGGAGAGGAAATCTATAGTCCTGGAGATGCACATAGTTCTGTTCTCATTAGACCACTGATCTTCTGCACACATGACACAGTTTTCCATATCTAAAATAAATTTAAAAAATGAATGAGAAGTGTAATATAAAATAGACAGTGACACAAAACAAGCTGTATTTCAGTTGCATTGTAAAATTTTAATTCATACTCATCTCGGTGTTCGACAAATGGGACTGAGCACCAGCCAGTCTTCCCACTATATAATATATAAAATAGGGATATATATATATACTGAGATATTCTTGGAAGTTTGGCAGTGAAAAGTGCAACTAAAACAGCTAATCGTGCCCACTTTTACTAACATACATGCGATTAGCTGTTTAAAAACAACTGATCTCATTACCTGGTGTGCAGATCAGCAGGCCCTCTTAGCCCTTGGGGCCCCCTGTCTCCACAGGGGCTATAGTTAAACCACCGCCAGGAAGCAAAGTATCTTTGATATATTAGTTTCTGTTTATTATATATATACAGTAATACTTTTGCCTTCACAGGACCCACCAGTACTGTTGGATATCTCTCCATCTGAGCAGGCTACACAGTCATAGCAACATTTTGGCTCTGATTTTCGAGCAGCTTTTCTGTATCCAGGAGGGCAACTCTCAGTGCACACGGAAACTGGGGTCTAAACAGGAGGGAAGAGGAATTTAGTTCTGTCAAAAATCAGCATATAAAAGATCCTAAAAAACATTTCAGCTTAGCCAAATCCACCACCTAATAGAGGCCTTATCATTCTTCTCTTCTCATCCTGTTCTCTAACTGCCTTCCTGATATAATTCCAACTTCCTTGGTTAGATAATAGTTCAAGTAAAAGCTTTCTTTTTTTTAAACTTTATAGCAGATAAGGTCCCAATTATCAGCTCAGCTAAAGGTGTTTTAGCATTTAATTGGAATTATGTCTATAAACAACTAACAGTGTCTATATACACGCAAAAGACAATGAAAAGCTTTCATTTCCATTTTTGTTATTAAACTAAAACACGCTTTGTACAACTAAAACAAGCTTTGTACATAACATTCCAGGGTACATAATTGCCAACAGATTCTTGTACGAATCATTCTGAATGGAAAAAGCCAGTCGGGTGACAAGTAAAATGTCTTTAAGAACTAAACCAGATCAACTAGTCCAGTTGATCTAACCACAGAAATACTATGACATGAATGAATGAGAACCTTCACAAGCATTTTTAACATCTAGTTTCTATGCTAATTTCTGTTGTGTTCTATTTCTTATCTACATATCCTGGACCATTCCTAGTGGTTCAAATAAATGGACAAATACATGTTTAAAAGCTGTTGTACACATGTTTAATGTATGTTAAACCCACTCTGTGCCACAAATCATACATACAGATCTATTATCAGAATGTGATTTTTTTTTATTGGCTGATTTTGTTGGGGGACACCATGCACAAAACAGTAAACAGTCAATACCAGGTATGGGACGATAATATCGCTATAACTGCCATAATTCTTAGTATGCATATATTTAGGGAAAAAAATCAGCACTCGTCGATACTAGCTGATAATCTAGTACAGATAACCTAAGTAGTAAACTGTGCCATTAGAGATAAAAATCACTTTTTGGAAAATGCTTTCTAGGAAGTGATTTTAATATCTGGATTTTGACTTGCCCATAAGTTAGTTACCATTCCATCTGATGATCATCTTTGTGAATGGCAAAAAAAAATGAAACACACATACCATTTTTTTAAGTGATACAAACATAAACCTGATCTGTGTCATAAATACCATAACAGTCACCAGAGAATGACTGTTAATTCAGATTTGCAACCCACTGACTTTAAGAGAATCTGAGACTTACCCCCAATGCAAGAAAACTTAAAAGACACCATTGGATTTTTGGGATCAGTAAACGTGTTAAATACTCATATTCCCCTGAATAGCACTAAAATGGAGGTATCCTTACCCCTGTATTGGGTAAGGATAGTTGTGTTGCATTAAAAACACTTTTTTTCTTTAAATCTTTCTTCGATGGCTAAATTCTTGCAGCTTTAAACAGCACTTAAGCCCCACCTCCTTTTTAGAGTCCTACAGGGAGATGTAATAAAAGTTCTTATCATTAAAAATGGTGCTAATTTTGCCCCAACCAATCAGATGTTAGCTTTCAAATGGTAAATAAGATCTGATTGGTTGGGGTAAAATTAGCAATATTTTTAACGATAAGAACTTTTATTGAATAACCCTGCTGGACTCTCATTTAAAAATTCTGTGTTATAATGTCAGATTTAATGTCTTACCAGTATTCACATTACAATTATCCATCCCTTATCTTTTACTGTTTGTTTATATTGCTATCCTCACCCCTAATGGTATTATGTGTTCTTGTATATTGTACAAGTTTGTTAGTTGCCAGATGATGTAAAGATCTGAAGGGAGGAAGCTCCTGAAAGCTAATCAATTGAAAAATAAAAAGATTATCACATACTATACTTTCTAAACTTTTTGTAGATCTAACTTCACTCTGCCTTTCTTGTGCCATATAGCAGCAAGTGTCACATTGACGCTTGCTGTATGTTAATGTTGGATTAAGTGCAGTTGATAGTGGGACCACACTCATAAGGGGATTTATGGGAGGCCGCATTGCTTTCTGAGGAGTGTTTAATTTGAAAAAGTAGGGCCTGTTCAAAATACAGAGCAGTTTGATATTTTTTTATTGTTACACCTGGTCCCATTTGAAATTAGATGGTGGCCATGTCTCTGTGTACACCCATGCATATGACATACTGCTTGATTCAGAACATGTAGGTGATTGATATATTTAGTGGGTTATGTGGTTTGGTCAGGATTTGTAACTGCATCTTTTTCAGAATAACTCCTAAAAGCAGGAAATTCTAGGAAGAACTGCACCCAGAATCCTGCATGTATGTATAAAAGTATGGTTTCAATATACAGCTGAAGGCATTAATTGATGAACATCTCTGTCTGTGTGTCTGTATTTTAATCAAAACTTACCACATATATCACTTGTGGGATATTTTAGTTAATTTTCTAGTTATTCTATTAATTAGTGATGTGTCCCAGTTTTAAAGTGAACCTGGTTTAGATTTGGAACTGACGGTTTTAAAAGTCTGTTGATCTATGTTGTTTCTATAAATGTGAGTATGTTTCTGCACAATATTGAATATGTTACAGCATATGTAACAGTAATCTGACATAATTTAGCACCCCACTTATATACTAAAGAATGTGCTGTGCAGAATATGCTAAAATCTTTATTATCCTAAAATACTAAACATTTTAGTCTAGTTTTTTGAGAATGTCTGGAGACAATTTTTTCAGTGTTTTGGTCTCATAATGAAAATCCACCCACTCCTCTTTTTAGTACCATTCAGTGGAAACCAAATGGTACTGAGAGCCGCACAAGTTTTTGCACACTTTACTGATCCGAAAAATTCTTTCTGTCAAGTGACGGATTTAGGTATCAGGAGCCTGTAGACACTTATCGTTTGCTGTATTAAGCCCCACACCACACCCACTACAGAAACATTTATTTGTGCTGACCTTACCCTTTAACTATTCATTAAATATATAACTATATTAATACCCACAGTGACAGGTAAACATGTTAATGTCCACAGTGACAGGTAAATCTATTAATGCCTACAGTAACAGGTAAATGTATTAATGCCCACAGTGACTAGTACATTCAAGTTTGCTCACAGTGACTGGTAAATACATGTTTGCCCACAGTGACTGGTACATGCAAGTTTGCTCTTAGTGACTGGTACATGCAAGTTTGCCTACAGTGACTGCTATATGCAAGTTTGCCCACAGTGACTGCTACAGTATATACAAGTTTGCCCACAGTGAATGCCATATGCAAGTTTGCCCACAGTGACTGGTACATACCTGAATTCCGCAAACCAGAAAGCTATTATGTGAGGCATGCAGGGCAGGACAGGCTAGCCCTTGTCTACCGGTGCGCATCATTTAACAAGTCTGATTCTCCTGTATGTGCATGCCGTAGCACGCATACTATCTCTCTCTCGCACAGTTTCCTGTCACTTGTGCGCAAGAGAGACAGTAAAGTGTGACAGTCAGTGTGTGACAGCTTGCTATAGCAGTTACTGCACTGCAATCTGAACAGAGTTGAAGAAAGCCTGCTCCCTGTATCGTCACAGCACTTGAAAGGTTAAAACTCCTGATCCCTACATCGGTTTTACATTTTGATGCAGATTAGATCTAACCACAAAAACTCAGTTTCACTAACAAAAGGTGCCTGTACACATGCATCCTTGGTCATACAGTAGCTTATAGTATAATCTACAACTAATAAGTTGCTCAGTGTGGCCATACAGTTCAGGTGTGTCAATACCTGCAGCGCATCCACATAACGCTATCACCATCCAACAGGAACAAAAGCAAAGGCAGGGAGGCACAAGAAAAACACAGTTTGCAACCCAAAGTGTAAAACAGCAATAAAACACTTTGGATTGCAAACTGTGTTGCTTGTGTCTCCCTGCCTTTTGTTCCTGTTGGAAGCTAGGGTGATATTTATAAACCCGTGGTATCGCTTTTTAGCGATACCATGGATTAGTTAATGTGCGATCATACATTTACAACCGAACGTTCGGTAATTATCGAACATTTGGTCGTAGAATACCACGCGGTAGTAAACTACCGCAATGGTATTTTATGGGGATCATAAATCTACGATTTCATTATCGTAGATTTACTATCGGTAATTTATGACCATATTATAAATTTAGGATCGTTAAAACGAACAGAAATTAACGATCGGTTTAACAATAGTTTTACCGATCGTTAAAGATGCACTATCGATAAGAAGCGAAACCGCGCCTTTACAAATATAGCCCTATGGCCCTTATAGTATAATATTCACCTTTTTTGGGGGATGGTAGTTTTCTATATAAATAGTCAAAAATAAACCAAAAATATCAAATGGCTTTCAGATGGTAAACAACATCTGATTGGTTGGGGCTAACTAGCAACATGTTTAATGATAAGAACTTTTATTACATAGCCCTTTAAAATTCTTCATTATGTGACATGATATGTCCAAGTGACAGAGAGAACAGGTTTCAAGACTTGTCTTGAGTAAAAATATGTGGTGCTGTAAGCATCTTGTAGGACCTGTTAAATGGTACATTTAATTTTCTATTTTTAAAGCCATTGGCTACCTGATTAAAGTCTTGATTCCATTTTATGTTATTTTCTCCTATGAAAAATTGTTGCCCTTTTTTTTCAGAGTAATAAAAACTGCCAACCAGAGTATTGAAAACTGTTTCATTTGGTGAAATATACCAGTTTATAATATCATATTTCCCTGTAGGATTTCCGTTGGTAAAGTAGAATTTATCACCAGATTTTGTTTGGAAACTGACATTTTTCAGGTAAGGGTTAAGCTGACAAACAAAGAAAGAGCATATTTAAAATGTTAATAGCCTTGTTAACAGTTAGTGTTATCACAGTTTTTGGTTAATCAAATCAACTATTTTATTTCAGTAGGGTACACACAGTACCAAGCTCAAGTAGATTACATTAGATTATGTCTGTGGTGTACTACATATATAGATGCATACAGTCGCATCCTGATATATCTGTGCTATGGATAATTGGTGGCATTCACTGTAGGTATCAGTCTCGAGGCTGAGTGCGTTACTGCTTAAGTTGTAGAATAGGTCAATTTCTCATCACAAAGTGGCCAATAATAGGCTAGTCCCCCTAGGACCCATAGGGATTGGCCTATGATCAAAACTATGTTTACCAAGAATTGGAATACATATATCAACATATTTTAAAGAGGTCATTCTTTCTAAAATATATCTGTTGTATTCAATTAGATCAACTGGAAGTTTAGTTCTTGAAGACGTTTCGCTAGTCATCTGACTGCTTTCTCAATTCAGAATGACTTGTACAAGAATCTGTGGCAATTATGTACCCTGGAAAATCCCAATTAGCCTATCACAGCCAGGTGTTAAGGGCGTGATTGCAAAGTGGCTAAGAGGTGTTTTAGGAACGCCCAGGGTAAGGTGTTAAAACAGCATTGTACATGGCAGACAGTTGGTGTCGAATCCCCCCACCTCTATTTAGTCTTGGTTTCTTTATTTTCACATAAATGGCCTTCTTGACACCTCTCTTGAACCAGTCATGTTCCTTTGCCAATATGTTAACATTACAATTTTCAAAGGTATGTCCTTTATCCTTAAGATGCAGGTACACGGCTGAGTCCTGACCCGAGGAATTGGCTCTTCTGTGCTGGGCCATACGTTGATGCAGTTGCTGTTTGGCCTCCCCCACATACAAATCAGAGCATTCTTCACTGCACTGCACTGCGTGTGAGATGTCGCTTGTGTTTGGGTATTGGGTCTTTCGGATGTACCAATTGCTGCCTCAGTGTGTTGTTTGGTTTAAAGCAGACAGGGATACAGTGTTTTTTAAAAATTCTTCTTAATTTCTCGAAGACCCCTGCTACATATGGGATGACCATGTAACATGGTCATCCCATATGTAGCTGGGGTCTCCGAGAAATTAAGAAGAATGACCTGGATGAATGAGAATCTTCACAAGCACTTTCTAAAATATATTATGAGGATGGAGTTGTCCTTTAATAACAGTATTTATCTGAATTTCACATTCAGTTGAATCAAACATATATTATGATTAATCCCATGATTAATCCCTAATTATAAATGTATCAACCTTTTTCTCTTTATCACATTTACCTTTGAAGCTTGGAAGGCTGAGCTTAGATTGAACCAGAACTTAGAGACTTGCTTATTTTGCAAGTGGGAAAACATATTATGAAGTGCTGATGCAAATGCATAGACAGCTCTGTAAGCAGCGTATGTTATTCTGAATGAGTTGACATCAAATGATGAATCAAATGATCTTAATGTCTCCTTCCCAGTACAGTTGGGGACTTCACCAAGTTTTTTCCTGTGTATAGTAACGTTTGCAGGTAAACAAAAAAATGATGCCTTCCATACTGCAGCAGTATAAATATCATTAGGGATTGAAATGGGATTGACTTTGTGAAAAAAGTCTTTCAATCCAGGAATCTCTCCTTTATGTAATGAAAACAGGAGAGAGCCATTTAACACACTACTATAAGTACTGAACTTGTAATCTATGGAGTTTGATAGTGTTGTTGATGCAATCCATACTGTACCAAGTCTGGGAATACTCTGAAATGTATAAATCAATTGAAAAAAATAGACATGGCTACAGAAAATGATAACCACATTGGCATTAGACTGCCTTATTATATTGGACACTTGCTGGTAACTGCCAGGATATTTGTTTGTAACTATTGCAAAGTATGCAACACAGATTCCATTTTTTAGAAGCTCTGTCCTGAATTCTTCACAAGACTGAATATTGCGCATTTCATCCGATGTAACAAGACCCACCCATGTCCAGCCAAAGTAATGGAGCAGCTGTATGAAACCATCATACTGAGTACGGTCATTGGGTATTGTCCGAAAAAAGGATGGAAACAAATATTTATCATCTAAAACTGGATCCTGGGCTCCGTAACTAATCTACAACACATTGTAAATCAATAAATGAAATGTTCATTAAGATTATCATAGAAGCATCAAAACATCTGAAAAAACATGTTTCTATGGTAAAAATACACGTTTTCTCTTTCTGATTACCTTAATATGTCGATTGCTAGTGAATTTTTTTCTGTGTGTAAATAAATGGTAGATAATGGTAAATGAAACTACAGACTTCCTATAAATAAACACAGGAAAAGTACACATAGATTAACACCCCTGTTAGATAATTACGACTCTAAGCATATTTATTAAACCATTCAAGTGGGTGGGGGGTTACCTCTCTTACAGTGTTCATTATGTTCTACAGTCTTTGAAAGGTGTTTGTAGCATATCGTTTATATACTTGAGAATATAAGCCAAGGTACAATACAAAGCCCCATACATAGATGTGCCCGGCATACCTTTATTGTAGTCTCTGGGGTCTCCATTATACAATTCGGGAAGTTAGGGGGACTCCCCAATCCCTGCTGTTTGGCAACTCTATTTTGTATAAATACTTTTAATACTGTATATTTTAAACCACACAATTTTTCTATATGATGCTATATATATATTTATCATGAATACCAATAAAGTTTGTGAATTTTAATGTTGTGGAATGGGGGTTAAAACAGTCTGTTTCGCTGTTGGAATCTGTTTGACAGCGTATCATCTTAACCCATATACTTAATTTCTATCCCAGGGAGCAGCGTAAAACTATACAAAGCCCCACCCTACAGGTATGCGTGGGGAAGGTGCTTAGCACACTCATTTATATTTGGTTTAATTTCACATATCTCCTTTCTATACTTTCCCTTATCTTTTGTATTCTTCACTTGTTCTTGCTAATACATCATAATGTTACTTTTATGTTCCACCAATCTAACCATTATCGATCTACTAGTTTGTCCTTTCTAACCTATAACCTTTTTAACCTATAACCTTTATATCCCTGTGGACATTTAAGTAGGTATATAATATTTTATGAATTGCATGTTTCAATCTTACCTGACCGTCATCCTGCGATGCAGTGATCCCACAAGAAGGTAAGATGTGCATGTCACATCACCCTCATTGTACCCAAGGGGTAGTTGGGAAGAGTTGGGGAAGCTGCAATCACTTCTGTAATGTTATAATTGGATTTCTACTATGTAGTAGTAAACAGTTTACTGTTTGATTACATTGGTATTAGTGCAAGGGATGGATTATATAGCTTTTGCCTGTGTCTGCGTTGGAAACCTAGAAACTTTATTGTGTGCACACAATACTGATAAAAGGCCTGGGCAGTGATAGAGCCATTAACCATTAACCTTCTCTCCACCAAACCAAAGAAGATCAGGACCACTTTTTGGAACAAAAGGCCACAGCAGGTTTCTTTAGTGCAATGTTTACATATTTACAGTGCAATATTTTCATATTTTATGTGCAAATTATAAACAACCAATCTGCACAATGTGAACATTGATAAACATTAACATTCCTCATATTATATTTGCTAACAATACTAATAAAATAGTCCATAAAGGCCTGCACCTCCTTCCTACCGACCTTGCGCTGCTCATTAGCCACACCACACCGGCTCAATAAGAGCCCTCATCCAATCACCCCTGTGACCATGGGTAACAAAATGGATCCCAACGCCAGCACAGCTTGTACCTATAGCATTGTGACTGGAGGGAGTGTAACACCGCAAAAAAGAAAATATGTTTCCCATCAATGTGATGTAACATATCATAAAAGGAGAAAGTCACCAAGGCACAGCCGCGCCAAGGGGAGTTGGTCGCAACGGTCTAGGTTGTGTAAAACCAATCCCTATGCGACATCTAAGGGGGGAGGTGTGACGATCAGGAGTGCAATGTAAAACCCCATAGACAATGTTAGAAATTGCACTCCTAATTTTTAATTATTTCACCTTATTGGTATGATCCAGCAGTATGGCTGCTTCCACATTGTTTCCCTGTCATGGGTAATCACAGGGTTAAATTCATGTTCAGTTGTAAGCTCTGCTTCCTTTCCCATAGCCATTCCCATTTGGTGTTAAGTAGCTGACCTAGCAAGAGGTCTGACTTCAAAGGGGCAAGGTGTGAAGTCCCTGTAATACGCATACACTGTTACAGGCTAGTAGGCACCAGCTCAGCAGGGAACCTTCTAGTTGAGATTTGAGCAGAAATCAACTGGCAGATCAAAGATTATGGACTGGAGGGGAATTGGACATTTAAAATTCCCTCCAAAAATAGGAACCAACCTTCGGGGGCAGAACCAAGTCCACCCACTCTAGAGACCAGACCGCTCCCATTTTGTGAAAAAGGATAAAATTGGGAGCCGGGTCGCAGCTCAGGAGTTCGTCATAACATCTTCAATAACATCTAGCCAACAGGACGGACCGTATTGGCTTACAGCAGGAACTTTTCCCATAACTGGATTAACAAGCTCATGGACTTTTCAGATGCCAATTATCTTTAAGTATTCATTCTTTTATCCATTTCTTACCCTCACCCGTGTGTTACCGTTTTTATGTTCAGTAAATTACTTTAGTTTTTCTTTTTTTATGCCCTATTTTTGTCAACTTTTTAATAAATGATATAATATCATTTATAGGCTATTGTCCTATTCTGAGCATATCCCAAAACGAACCTGTGTCTTCGAAGTACGCTACTCTAGAGAAGTATTGTGTAGGTATATAGATATACTGTATAACTGTGTATAGAATATTAAGGGTGAATAACCAATTTTCTTACAGGTTGTTAGAAGTAGGGGTGCGGATATCCCCATAGTTATAGGTAACAGGTCATTCCGCTGTTTTCTCGGAATGTGGTGGCGGCGAGTATATTGATATTAATTAATATTAATTGTGTAATATATTGTTTGTTCATTAACCCCACCTGGTCCGATCTGTTCCATCCGCCTGTCGGTTGCTTGGAGTGTGTTTTCCAGTAGCGGATAGGTGGTTGGGCGTCGCAGCCCGGAGGATTTGTGACAACCCCTCCCTAGCCTATTCAACCTGTAACCCTCTTGACCTCTTGCCAAGCAAACTGATTTCTCATTTATTCCAGCCTGTCTGTCCTCTAAGGATCATCGTCAAATGCTGTGAAAAAAGAAACAAACCCACCTGTCACCCCAGCCATACCAATGTATGCTTTCCTCCACTGTCCATCCCAACTATATACCGTGATATATAAGAAGGGTGGGAGGGCCGTGCTTCACTTTTTCCCACAGCAAAAGAGGCCCTTTACCTATCCTGCACCTCTTTTATTCACTTACTTCCCTACCTCGTAATTCAACTTTTGCCCTCCCTAACCAACCCTCTCTAATAAGCTCATAACTTTCACTTACAGACCACTTTAGCTTAAACCATGCACTTCCCATTTTTGACTCATCCCTGCCATGCCCTCCTGTCCCTATGGACCATTGACTGAATTTTTTTTTAATTGAAATTACCCAGAAGTCTCTGTTCCTTTTTTGCATATACTAAAGGGGAGTTGCGAAGCCTTATTTTCTTCCAATCTTATTTAACTCATTAGTGACGTCTGTCGATAGGCGTTTCACACTGCAAAACCAGAGGCCAGCACTACACTGATGATGGCTCAATAAAGCCGAAACCGGTCTGTAGTTGGCGCTCTGGTTTTGCATTTAGCTTGTGGAATGCTGTAAAAGTCTTTTTAAAGATATAGCGTTCCTAAGAGCTTTCATGGAAACATAGTAAATTCCCAGATGTCTTTGTTCCTTATTTGCTTATTGCTGAAAAGGGAATTTCAAAGCCTTTATTCTCTCCCTATCCTATTTAATTTATTGTTACGTGGTAACGGATCGCAAGAGCATGTTAGTGCATGAGAAGAAGCGGCAGAGGGGCCTAGCCTTTAGGGCAAGGCCACACTGCAATGCAAAAGATTTCATGTGCGATTTTCGTTGCGTTTGCGCATGCGATTTCTTCAATAGGTATAGGAAAACGTATGCGATTGCGATTAAAAATGCAGAATGCAAATCGCAATCGCAACGCACCCAAAAACGCGTTGTTTTTTCTGCGTTGCCGCGTTTTCAATGATTTTTAAAAAAGCGCAAACGCAAAAAAAACCGCAGCAGTGTGGCCTAGCCCTAACTGAAGATTAATCCTGGTGGGGAGGTGGGGAAAATAAAATAAATCACGGTCAATTTTTTCTACTTTTAAAATTAGTTTTACTTTTTATAAAAAAATTATGTTGGAATGGTAAATTGTCCAGAAGGGTATGGGAGCTGCAGTGGAATATTCTATAATAATCACTAAGTGACATAGCTGACTGATAATTATAAGAAAATATTCCACTGCTGCTCCCATTATTATTTGAGTCTTTTATGTATTATATAGTGAATAATGTACTAGCAAAACATCTTCAAGAACCAAAGTATAGGTCGGCACCTGAAAAGAAATTCCAAATGCTGCCCCCCTCCCAGCCCATCCACTCAGCACACACTAACCCCCCTTCCCCTTAGCACACAAGTGCAGCAACCCCCAACAAATTCAGCAGCACAGTGTCGGGTCTCAGGGGTAATGAACTGCGTGCATCACACCATGACTCACTGAACTACCAATGCTGAAGCCTGGAGCGGAGTGCCATTTTCAGTGCCTGGCCAAATGATTAAAGGTTAAATAAATGCCGGCACTGACACACTGAATATAATTTTTTGTAGCTGGCAGGCTACAGTTTTTTTTTCTGGCATCAAAACGGCCGCCTCCCTACAGGGTGCCACTCTGTAATGTGCTTCTCCCTGCCTCATTAAAGGCAGCTCTGCAAGTTCAAGTCCATGACCTGGATGAATAAGAACCTGGTAGCACACTCCCAAGACCTGTCACTCAACCCACTTCATGGGTAGTATTCAATATATATTTCCTTGCCAAGTCTCATAAAAGTTTGTATACTTGGTCAAATGGTCAATTATAAACATAATTTGCATACAGGCCACCTTAGAAATTATTTGTGATATGTTTTCCTCTACTTTCTGGCTAGTAAACTACAAAACATACACAATGTATTTATCATATATTCCTATATGAAGGCACAGTGGTCAGCACTTGGAATGGCAGAACTTAGTGAATTTCGGTTTGTTTCCGTACTACCGAACTTCAGTAAAAGTTATTGTAAATGGCTGTAGCACCTGGGAAACAGTTTGGGGAATTCAATTATATAATTGTAAAAAGCGACAGAATGTGCCACTATATAAATCCATGATAATAATAAAAATGTGCAGCACTCACTTGTGGATATCTGTATATCCCTGTAAGTTGTCCCATATTATATGTAGTAATAGATGACACATGACCAATAATTCCAGCAAGGATGCCATTGGATCTACATTGATAACCAGGAATATGATCCTGTCTCCTTGACAGTAATTTCAAAGTTCCTTCCATTGCTTTATCTTCATATGAGCAAGAGTCATAAATCTCGTATCCCAATGTTATGTTAGGAAGAAGTAAAGGATTATCATTTATTTTATCAATTGCAAAAACAACTGCTAGAATGTGTCTGTAGTATGAAAGTGATGGACTGAACGAGTAAAAATCTTAATTTAGTTTTTTAGATAAAAGATTAGGCATTCATTCTTTAAAGGGGAACTAAAGTCCTAAACTGCCCCATTTCCCTTATGCTATACCTAGGACGAGGACATACTGTATAACACTAGGGGTGTATGTAATATTGATACCTGTTGCTTCTTACTTTACCAGCTAGCATAGTGGAAGTCTGTTTAGCTCCAGGTAAGTTTATATGCCCTTAATCAATACCTTATTAAGTTTAGGACTATATATTAGTGCTAAACAAAATATCACCCATAATTTCCGACCTGACCAACCACTTCCAACTGATTTTTAGGCAAAATCAGTCAAATTGTTTGAACAAAATCTCAGCCTAAGTTGGGAAGAATATATGTACAGCCTCATTAATTCCTGACTTCTGGTCAGTTATTATCATAACTACTGTAATTTATACAGTGTTATAATATTATCATAACTACAGTAATGTGTTTATTATTATGACTACAGTAATGTGTTTATTATCATAACTACAGTAATGTGTTTATTATAACTACAGTAATGTGTTTATTATAATAACTACAGTAATGTGTTTATTATCATAACTACAGTAATGTATAGGTGCTGACCCTTAGTACCCACGGGTTAACTAAATACATCAACCAACAGCCACAGCAACAGAAAAGTCCAACATGGATGAATTAATAGTAATTAGCTCCTACGGATTCCTCGACTATACGGTACCAGTATCTAGTGTCTGAACTTACCCTGCTGTGTAGCTTTTGGGCCTCCACATTGTAACTGCATGGCTTTTATACCTTGTAAAGAGCCCATTTAATGTATTACTTATTTCTCTTGCATTGTATTCTTTGTTATTAATGGATGGTGCACCTCATATATGTATATATAATAGCTAGTGCTCATTTAGGCTGCAGCCACACTATGAACGCGAGGTAATGCACATAAAAAGTGCGATCGTAATGCAATTTTTGTAATAATCCGTATTCAGAGTACATGCGATTCACACAAAATATCGTGATTGCATGCACTCCAATAATGCAGCACAGCGCATATAGTGTAAACCCCCCTCCCCACATTGAAAAGCACTGGCATGCAATTTTCACATGCTGACAGAGGGCAAAACGCCCCCCATAGCTGCCTCATATGCAAGTATGAGAGGCAGAGGGAAGGGAGAGAACAGTCCTACATCTATCAGCTTTCGAACTCGCAGGGGAGAAAGGAAAAAGGGAAAGTATTGAGAAAAAGGGGTTTGGGGGTGAACATGCCTCTTTTAAGGGCTAGGTCCCGCTATGTGCGTTTTCTGTCTACTTGCTTTTTTATCGGCAAATACATGTTATTTTAATGAAAAGCACAGGAACCAGTTCCTTGTACGTTCCATTTCGAGCCTTTTATCAATCGCATGTGTGCACAACTTTTGGTCCGTTTATGTCCATTCCTGTTCATTTTGCAATTAAAGTCTATGCAAACTCAGTAAAAAGTGAAGAACAAAGGGGAATAAATGTACTACTAATGCATTTTACCCACAGTTGTAAATAGAAAATGCAAACAAAAATGGACACAAAAGTGCACTGCATTTTTCAATCCAATGCAGTAGGACCTAGCCCTAAAGGTTTTAGATATACTATTAACCGACAAACACAGAAAACAATCACATTTTGCCATTATTATACTCGCTATTATTTAAATGCGGCATAACGCAGTGATATGTACCCCCCCTTCAATATGCCTTTTTTAAAATTGCTGTGATTTTGGCAAACAATTAGCTATACAGCATGGCAAAAACTTAACGCTATATTTCACTTTCTATATATTATATATAGATTATATAAAATCTCTGTAGTCATATTTTCAGCCCAAGTTTACATGTTCATATAACATCCTACCATCATCAAATGTGTCTACAAGTTGACTGGGGTTTATTTCTGCTCCCCCAATCAAAATATTGTCAAGGGCCCACTGAGATCGCTCCTGTCCGAGTACCACAAAGCCGTTACTAATAGTAAAAGGCTGCCACCATCGCAAACGAGTTGTATTTGTTTGGGCCTGCTCCGGGAGAAGTATATAGTCATAGCGCACAAACATATATTTCTGGTAGTCCATTTCATGAAGCAATGTCCAAGTAATGCCTGAAATAAAAGAAACGGGTAAACGAAATTGTCAAGTCTTGTCCTGACAGCTGTTCTGTAGAACCTATCAAAGTTCAGGAAATGTGACTCGAAGCCAATTGAAACATTTTTTTTTAACATTTTTTATTGCAGTTTTCAAGTATTTTTTTAACATTTTTCAAATATTCAACAGGAATTTTTGATTTTCAAATGCAATTTTTCAATTTTGGATTTTCCAATATTTCATTTTTTTTATTTCCAAAAATTAAAAAAAATCCTTTGGTTTAGCGGATTTTCGAAACCAGCAGTCCTAAATCTAAATTAGGTTCATTTCAAAACCATTTTTCATCACTATTGATAATTCTGTTGGATAAAAATCTCTACTGCAGGTTTTAAAAATGTAAACTATAGCCTAAAGACTGTAACATAAAAATTGCTAATTACAATGCTATTTCTATAAATTTTTGAATGCAGTAATATTTGTATACAGTATATACCTTAAAAGGCTTGTCCAACCCCACCGCTAAATCTTAGAAACAGCTTAAGGCCCCCCAAAGACTCAATTTTTGCTATACTTACCTTTACCAAAAATGCTTCTATTATTGCTCACAGAGCACAATCCCTTGTCTTGGCCTTGACTGAGCATCATTTCCAGATCTGCAGAGGAGTAGCCTACTCTGCTGCTGTGTGGCACATATATAACATGTGCAGCAGTCGAGTGGGTATCTATTAGCCGGCAAGGATCTTGCTGTTTAAGTAAGTGACAGAAGCATTTTTAGTAAAGGTAAGGATTGCACAAATTTAGTCTTTGGGGGGGCCTTAAAGGGCATGCCCAGCCCAAAACTAAAATTTAACCCACTGCTGGCCCCACTTTGTAGTTTTAAATCCTTACCTTTCTCCTCTGCTCCATATGTCTGTCCTGTAGTACCTATTCAAAGTCCAGGAAACTGAAGAGTAGGAGCCTTCCTGAGTGTAAAAATGTAGCCGCCCCTTCTCTGTCCTCCTGGAGGAATCTAGCATGTGCAGTGGAGCCTTTCACCCTCCTGATCGCTCATCCTTGTATTTAATCTTTAAGAAATTTACTTTTTTCTGTATTGTAGGGGACCCCCTCCCAACCCAAACCACCATGTTTAAAACTTAAAAAAGTGCCCAGAATTACACATACCAACCTTCATTACCCCAGCTCTCTCAATAGCCATCAGCCGAGTCTGTGATTGGCTGACTCTCAGCCAATCATAGACATGGCTGCTAGTTCGGCCCCTAATGCTACTCCCTTCCTAGAAGTATTTAGAGGCAGAGGCCAAGGGATTGAACATTGGTAAGTACGTCTCTGTGCATTTTTTTAATATTTAAACCTGGTAATTAGTGTTGGAGGGGACCCTGACACTACAGAAAAAAGTTAATTTTGGGTGGAGATACCCTTTAAGCTGCTTCTAAAATTAAGAGGTAGGGGTGGATATGCCGTTTGAATAGAGATTTTCTTGAAAAACAGCAATTAACCTGTTTAATTAGATCAATTATATGCTATAAGTGTTGGTACTTAAAATTTAAATTTCAAGGGGCAGTTACTTATATTAGAATTTCAGTAACTTTCCAAAAGTAGTGTATGATGTGAGGAAATGTTTAAAGAAAATAAGGTTGCATAAGAAAAGGTTTATTGCTATTTTTTTGTTTTATTTAAATCAATACATTTGGAATTCTGGCTGTCAGGATAAAAAAAAGAAAACAGAAAATGTAGTAAAAGAAATAAAGGAGGAATAAAATGAAAAACAAGTGAAGGGTGCCTGAACATACAGAAGCAGTTACAGATATTTTTTGCTGTACTTGTCTGTGTTCTGGTTCTGGAGGTGTTTTCTTGCTGAATGTGACTCTTATGGCAATATTATGATTTGCAAACAAATAACATGCAGCAACATCATATCCACTGCTGTCACTATATGGTGTCAGTTACAATATCTTTACCTGTAAAGTTGCCAGAGTTCTTGCTGCTTTCACTTTAGGGTACAAAAAGCTTTTGCTGTATGCTTAAAGTACCCTCTTCTCTCACTGTACTACACATAAAACTATTTATCTATACCTACCAAATTTCATACATATGGTTTTCATCCAGACAAGTTAAAAGTATCAAAACCTACCTCCATCTACAGAGTAATCTAGGTAGAACACCTTCTTTTCTACAGACAGGTCTTCTGCAAGACGTCATATTTCACTACCAATTCTCGCCCAATACTGGACAAACCTATTTGATTAAATAAGTCGATTGTTACTCACAAAATACAAATTGGATTTTTGCTTTTAATAGTTACTCATTTAAAGTATTATATGTGTATAACATAATAACATTAACCACACAGCATAAAGCCACATTTTATTCTTGTTAAAGGTCTAAAAGGTATTGTTTTTTTCCCCTTTTTTTTTAACATTAAAACTAAAATCCATAGACACAGGGCCCGATTTATACTTTTTTCCTCCTAGGCCAGCTTGCCTCCTATCTAGTTTCACAAGAGTGGCATGTTTTCACTCAGGTAACATTTTCTTAGTTTTTAACAGGTATTTTTTGACACAGTTGTCATTCACAAAACTGGTAGTTCTAAATGTAGTATAAGTTATCTGACGACTTCAAGCAATCTCAAAAGGTATTGCAAACAAATTTATTCAAAAAATGCCACACAACATGTTTCAGGCTCTTCTAAGTTCCAAGGACTTAAAAGAGTCCGAAACATGTTGTGTGGCATTTTTGAATACATTTGTTTGCAATACCTTTTGAGATTGCTTGAAGTCGTCAGATAACTTATACTACATTTAGAACTACTATTAAGGTGTTGGGAACAGGACACCAAGGTAAACCTGTGACATCCTATTGAGGAATACTGAAACCACAAATTACATTCCATTCACAAAATGCTACATAAAGTGCTGTTTACTGTCACTAAACATCTGAATCTTCTTAGAAAAGCTACAATACTGTAAAAAATGCCTAAAATATACAGCAAGGATGACTCATGTCAGAAGGCCAGGCTTGCCACAAGGTGCATTAAATGGCACACATTGCAAAATTTTATCCAGCATCAGCCATCATTATTGTTGGTGTTTTCTAGTAACAATCCCCCCATACACATGACCACTTTGGGAGGGAGGGAGGGAGGGGAATCAGAATCACTAAATACCTATTCACTGTAATACAAAAAGATTCTGTTAGTGTCACTGCAACCCTAGAACAATATTTGTACAAAATAATTTTTTATGGTTGAGTCCAATTTAAATAATCTACTTTATGGCATTGTATTAAAATCAATTAATTATTAACCATGTCCCAATGAAATAAATAGGTCCCCACCATAAAGTGTTGTAACAGTGGGATAGAGGGCAGGTCCATTCACTACAGATTTCCTTCTCCCTACATTAGGAGGTGACAGTACAACCAGTTAGAAGATTAGTTACTTTTGTTTCTTTTTCGATCCCTTGGCAGTTTCAGACTTTACCAGTAGTTACATTGTATCCCTTTGCTTTTTTTGGCTGGCTGCCCAGATGAAGTAGATACATGTAAGAGATACATTTGTTCTCTGCTATTACTGCAGTAAGCAACTCATGTTATATCAAATACTGAGGACCTCAGTCATGCTGCCCCCAGTGGTGTAGCTAGATATCACAGGGCCCCATAGCAAGATTTTAGACCCCCCCCCCATAAAAAACAGTTTGGTGAATTTCAACCTTTCTGGGCCAAACTGCAGCAAGGTTTTTTAAAGGGGCTGTCTTCCCTCTTAAGAATAAAATGTACCTCATGTAGTTCAGCCCTACAAAAGCCCACTTTCATTTTACTTAAACCTGGGAGCATCTTTGAAAGGTTTAGCTAAAATGGGGTTTGTTGGGCTGAACAACAAGAGGTAAAATTTTTCTTATGAGGGTGGACATGCCTGCAGGGGACATGGATGGGCCCTTTTTGGCTCCAGCAACTGCTATGGTTGTTATAGTGATCCCTACACCCCTGGCTGCCCCTGTAGATCCTGATGCCCTAGGCCATGGCCTATGTGGTCTTGTGGGAATTACCCTGCATTAACATCTGGCCTGATATTTTTGTAGGATCACAGCCGATTGTGCAGACTTTAATAGGTGCCTAATAAAATAAAGCATATCGGACTTAAAATGTCTTTTGTGTCCAGTACAGTAATAAAACAGCAACTATGTAGTAATTCCTGTGCATATAATTCTACCTGTTTTTATGTTATATACTGGTGGTTTGAACAGCAGCACAGAAAACATTAATGGACAAGGATCCCTGCAAATAAGGACACTGATAATTAAATATAGAAACTGATACCGGTAAGTATAATAAATTACTGCAAATGTATTTTGCTGCTTTAGTTCTCCTTCAAACACAGGCCATGTTCTAATACTGTGAACATTTACTACATTGAAATTTGTACATAACCAGATAAAGAAACAACACTATTTAAATATATGTAATAAATATCTAACACCATAAACGATAAGTATTAAACATGTCAAAAAATGTTCTCAGTAAACAATCCACACATACAAAGAAAACTAAACAAACATGTCTATTAATACAGGTATGTGTAGAAAAGTGAAGTATCTCTCAGTGCTCACGCTGATGCCAGCAGGTCCAGTGCAAGGATTTATTGCGTAATTTTAACGGTCTAAACCAAAATTCTGCATCAAAACCCTGTTTCAATTGCCAAAATGTTGCCTCTATTGGTCATTTTGCTGACAAAAAATGATAGTTTTACATGAGGCCAGGGGTCACAATTCCAGTAGATTGTTAGTGGTGGGTGCAACGTACAGTATAGTTGGGTTATGTTGGTATTCTAAAAGACTGCATCCACAGTTCCCATATGGCAAATTTTTTGGTGGTTAATGCAATGTAATGTGAATAACAATTATACATGCCAATATATGACTTCAGTGACCTACTTTGCACCCCTTAGATCCAAATCCTGGGTAATGGCTTGTCTTAAAGCAGAGCCCCCAAAGTACAATGCCATATCTTCTGCTAGAACTCCACACTCCGTGCAAGGTTTTCCTCCTTCAATGGACTGCCAGGAGTTAGATTTGATTTCATCATTATCAAAACGCTCCTTCAAAAATGTCTGGAATTAAAACGACATCATCAGGCACTAACTTATGTTAGCAGGTATAGTTTAAAATCCGTATGTTTGCACAAATAAATACAATGAGGCAAATTCACAAATACATTTATTTTTATACGTTGATATTTAACATACTGTACCCAAAATTAAGTATTTACCAGAGAAAAAGTTTTAAAACCTTGTGACCTGCTCCAGCTTTCCCTTCATTTTTTCAGCTCCTGCTGGCAACTTTATTTAGTGTGTATGTAATGATTTTTGCACACGTGGTGGCAAAACTGTAAATATTACGTTTACTTTACTGTTTTCATTTAAAAAGATTTCTAAAAATGCATTGTTGTGTTGGCAAACATGTCACCAGGAATAACGACTAGCAAAAGGTACCATGAAAAACGGAAGGATTTCATGCTCAGTGCACTTTGGTTGTTACGTACTTGGGACATTTGGCAGCAGAATAACATATCTCTTCTAGTTGGCATCAATCTTCAATTCACAGAGGCAGGATTTTCCCTAAAATGCCTTGTCATCAAGGAGAGCTAAATCTAAAGAAGGTCATACTGGTGAAAGGGGGTGAAAACTGCAATCCTTCCTACTAATATTGTTTTACATCTACCGGTATTGTGTTGAGATGCTGGCACTTGTAAAACAACAATGCAAATAATGCAAGGTTCACTTTAATCCATCATAATGTTTCATAAATGAGAAGGTATTTTTTGTGACCCTATTGTCAGTGTGTGAAACAATACACCAACAAGCCATTTCTTTTCATTAATGTTGCGCCAAAATCTTAATACACACCTTGAGACTTTGTGTCAGGTAGCAGTTTGTACCTGAGTATCCTGCATCACAAATGCACTGTTCTCTTAAGCAGTCTCCATGACCATTACAATTGTTTAAACATCCTGGCCCAATGTAGAAATTATCGATTGCCCACTGTGTATCTGAATATTTCTGATAAAACCTAAACCTTACAGGACTGAAAAAAACGAGAGTAAAGGTGACAAGGATAAAATATTGCCATAACAACTGAGTAAGAACAGACCTAGGATAGATTTGACTGACAATAACTAACCAAAGAGATAACTTTATTATTTGTATCAGTGGTACTTTCCAGGAAGACAGGGATGGTATAAGCAAAATTTATTTCTGCATTTTTATTATAGGTCTTAAACTAAAGATAATCTTTTTATCATATGTAGATCATATGCAAATACTCCATGTGGTGGTTTACATGGGGAAAGCAGTCTAACTGGCATCCCTTACTTCCTGCAGACCCGTTATAGTAATTTAAAGCTCCTAGACAAGAAGAGAGCAACAAAATAAAAAATGGCTTCTTTCATGTTATGAGGTTATATTTAATTATTATTATTTATAAAAAATAATTAATAACAACAATCTATGCATAATATTGAGAACAATATGATGTAAGATGCTCAAAAAACTATAGATATGTCTATCAATCTGGCTCCAATCGATCTACCACATATTCTATATATACCATCTTTCTTACATCTAACAGTAAGTTTTTACAAAACATAACAAAATAAATTTGCACAAATGAGATTAGCAGCCACATGTATGAAATGTTTTTCATCAAATTCAGTAAATTGTTAAAAGAGAGATTATTATTTCATTATAGACTTAATATTTGTATTCATCAAGCATACAGAAACAGAGTGAGAATAACATTAACTTACTTGCCAACAAGACTGTCAGGCAGTGGATATACCACCCGCTTCCACCCCTTAGTTGGGAAGAATACTGATGGTTGGGAAACACTTCCAGAGCATTTTGGGTCTGCTGGTAAACACTGTGGAACTAAGTAATTCCAGCTCACACCAAAATCAGTGGAATACTGCACATGAACCTGGTTTTGTACATTCTTCTCAGAACTTTTGCAACCAACAGAAATCTGAAAAAAATATCCAAAAGGAAAATCAGACACTGGCTTCAATTTGATAACCATGTGTGAAAAACAATCTCTCTGATGGCTGAAAACTAATTTTCTGATGGCATTGCCCATGTGTAGCTAAAAAATATTGCTTGCCTGGTTTTTAGCCTTTATCTCTACATTAATTGAAAAATGATGTCACACTGTGTGTGTGTGTGTGTGGGGGGGTAACTTTAAACATTATAGTACAATAACCATGTGCAAAGTTAAAATCTGAATGAAGAACTACACACAATATTAATATACTTATGTTATATTCTACATTTATCTGTGTGTGTGTTTGTAGATTGGATTTTGGATTTAGACAACTCGGAAATTTAATTTCTTAGCAAAGTTGCAATGACAAACCCTAATGTATCACAATCAGCTGGTGATCAAATGGTTATGTGATACGATTGTTGGGATGAAGTAAAAACTGGTAACTTTTCCTAAAAATGGTCAAGCATGCAATGATGTTATTTCTAGAAGGTTGATGGGTTTTGATATCCACAGGTCTACAGATAATTAATTTGGCTTGAAGAAGCCAAATTAATGTTCTTTCTATTTCTTTCTTTCTATTTCTGGCTGTGATATGCTAATAGGGATTTTCCAGGGTACATAATTGCCACAGATTCTTGTACAAGTCATTCTGAATTGAGAAAGCCAGTCGGATGACTAGCGAAACATCTTCAAGAACTAAACTTCGAGTCCAGTTGATCTAATTGAATACAACAGATATACCATGACCTGGATGAATGAAAACCTTCACAAGCATCTTCTTTTTCTTCTTCCGTTTTATTCTTCCCATTTTTGGACAGTATCTCCTCCCACAGTTTTTGAGCTAGAGACATACAGACGTGTGGGGCATATAGGAGAAGTGTGTTGTCTTCTAGCTAAGGAATCCGCAGAAGCATTACGCCTTATCTGCGAATTTCCGGACATTTTTTCCCATAGACTATAATTGTAACAATCCTCAAATGGGGATATTTCAAAACAGTTTTTTTCACTGGAGTTTTGAACAGGGGCTGGTTTGGGAATCAATATCTTATATTACAGATAAATACAAGTTTTAAGAAATTATACTTAAGTTTAATAAAGTGTTGCGGCCTTTCGCCACACCTCCTGTCTCTGTGTCCTATTAATTTATTCTCATGTTTTTTTTTCTTTGTGTGTACTGGTGCATCATTCCTAATGCCTCACAACTGAAATGGCTAGTTTAAGATGTTGTTAAACAAAATGATGAAGAGGTATTTTGGACAGTATATCCTTCAAAGAGATTTAAGAATGGATAGACAGAAAATTACCCCTAATGAGAATATTGAGTAGCTCAAGTTTTTTTTTTAACTTAAATGTTAACTATACCCCCTATACGCCTCTGTTTCTTCCAATTGGCCACATTGTGTACTGGCTGAGAGAAGGTTCCAGTGGAAAAGAACTTAAGTGCAGAAGGAACATTTAAAAAAAGTCAGGGCCGTTTTTAGGCATAAGCCAACTAAGCAAAGTGCTAGGGCGCCTAAATAAAACCAGGGCACCCAGTATTCTCTCTAGAATCTCCCTGTCAGCTTTTACTTTCAGTTTCAGACCTGCTCTCTTTGTTCTGCTGTAATTTGTAACATTGTATCTAGTACAGAGCCTGAATTCCACACAATATTTGCACATAGAGTACAGAGTCTGTCGGGACATGTGAGAGGACGCGTCAGTAAAGCTCTTCTAATTTCCTATATTATATGATCTCTGTAGGAACTACTCTGAAAGGCAAGTGTTTTTGTTGAAAAGCAGTTTCTGGTTTATGTTTTAAAGAAGTAGATATCTTGAATTGTTAGTTGTATAAAGTATGCAGAAATAATTCACCTTGAACTGCATGATCCATCCTTCAGCTGGAGTAAGGTCATGTGTAACTGTGTATACTTCTCTACCATCATGACTCCCACAGATCATAACACCATCAGGTGATTGACAGAATCGCTCTATACTGCAGTCATCATGGAACATCCAATGCTCGTTCACTGAAAAACATTGTAATAATAATTACTTGGCTAATGTAATACTTTATAACATTTCCGTTTCCAGTTGGACATTATATTGGCATAAATCACAAATAGAAAAGTTATTTATAATGAAAAAATAGAAATCTCTATTGAGCTGGGACCCAGTTCCTGTGCCAACTTGACATTTTCCCATTAAACATGACATGAATAAATCTAAAGAGTGATGGCACTATCAGCCAATAGTGCATTCCTCTATTGGGATTAGAAGAAAGTATGTCTTTATTCAACCTCAATTACTATGTTACTATGATTCTTTCCAGATAATTTCAATAAGGGCGATAGGAATAGCAGTGTTGACCTTTTAAATAAAAGAAATGCAAATGGATAAACATAAGCAGCTGATTAGTTGCTAGATTTTAATCTGACATTATACTAGAAAACCCTCACTATATAACTGCTTCTCACACAAAGATAAAATATATCCCTGAGTTACACACACTGCCTTGTGCTAGTAAAGCAAGTTACACATTAATCTGATATTCACTTTTTGAACTATTTATCAGGAAAATTGGTCACCCCATGCATTCAGAAAACGGATTGCAGCACACACAGTGTGGCTACCCACATTTTGTTAGCTTGGCATACGTTTCTAATAAGCTAACGGACCACGAAACACGATTGTGTGAGAAAAACGCCAGTGTGGCCTAGACCACAAACAGTTTTTTTCTAGATCTGTCCTTTCTCACATCTGTAAGGCCTTTCAACTTATACACTGTGATAATTGATTAGGCAGTCTCCACCTGCCTTTCCTGTTCTGACAGGATTGTATTCACCTACTAAAAGTACTTTATTTCAATGTTCTCCTATTAAAGACTCCCTTTTTGCAAAAATATAGGATTATGGTACCACTGACTTCCTTAAAGCGTATCTCCACCCTCTAAATAGTTTACATGTCCACGAAAATAACGATCACTCTTTTAAAAATACCTGTAATTCTGTCTTCATCAAATATTTCAAAAGAAACTCTTTCAATGGGGCCAGCATCAGCAGGTGTGCGTTCATGCTGTGGGAGGGGTGCGCTGCTGAATGTATCTAACATCACAATGCTCTGATCAGCAGAGCCGGAAATCAGAACATTGTCAATTGCCCAATCATTCTGATCCAACCCATCATGCTTTGGTTGCCACCAGCGGAATCGTGTTCCAACTGTCTTTGCACTTGTTGGCAAAAGAATGTTCACAAAACTGTAAAGAGATTATGTTATTAATGTTATTGATCTGTAATTGGGAGCACAAAAGGAGTCAAATCAAACAACATATTAGGCATTTAAAGTTCTTTTTTAGGAAGAATGTTAGTTCAGATATTTTTAGACTGTATTTTAATGCTTTGTTTACGTTTAATTAATATTAAACAAGCCTGTGGGCTCAAGGTACAATCTATAGTAAAGGGGAGTTAAAGTCTCCAGACAACATTGTCCCAATAGACAGAGCACATTCACAAACATACAACAAGCTGTGTCTCAACTCTCCCTTTGCTGTGGCCATTGGATGATGTATGAAAACAACCTGTGAGTACTAGGGGTCAGCTCCCACAATCCACCTAAGCGGTAACCCCACTGCACATTTGCACAGATACTAAGATATTATATGGTCATTTATTAATTATTTTTTTTGTTAGCATCAATGTTTTGGCCAGTTAATTGTAAGTGAAATTTATTATAAAACGTAGAACAAAGGTTTCTTTCCAGTTCCTTTAGGAAGGAAAGGGTTACGAGAAATTGTACTAACAATGATAAGATAATTCTGATGTTAAAGGGCATGTCCACCCCCAAAACTATAATCCCCCCAACTACTGGCCCCACCATGTAGTGTAGTTTATCCTTACCTCACATCCCACTCATAGGGTTCTCCTGTAAACCCCCCCCCCAAAGTCCCAAAACTAACCACCAGGAGGATAGCAGGGCTCTGCCTGCTATCTTGCCTCCGGTAGATATTTGCCATGCGCACTGCAGCCCTTCTCCCCCCTCCCTCCCCCTCCCTCCCCCTCCCTCCCGTTCTACTATCCCTCCCCCTACGTAAATCCCCCTTAATATGCTGCTCCCCCATGTCCCCCCAGCCCCAACCGCATATTTTTTTTTTCAAAAAGCTCCCCAAACTCTTACTTACCTCTCCGCTTTCCTCCGCTGCACTGAATGACCGCGCGCCGTGTCCGTGATTGGCTGCCGCTCAGCCAATCACAGACGCGACTGCCGGTCCCGCCCTCTGCTTGCATTCTCGCAAGCAGAGGGCCGGCAGTGCGGCGGAGGAACGAGGGGAGGTAAGTAAGAGTTTGGGGGGCTTTCTGAAAAAAATATTTATGCGGTTGGGGCTGGGGGACATGGGGAGCAGCATATTAAAAATAAGTTTTACGGGTGGACATACCCTTTAATTGAAAGTTATGACCAGAGTGTTAGAGCTTCAAACTGTAGAATTATGAAAGGACCATTATTCATGTATCTGGATGGCACTGGGATGAAGGGACAAGCGCCATTTCTGACTTGGTAACTGATGATTTATTGTATGCATAGGTTAAGTCCATTAAGCTGTACTTATAATCTAATTATCCTTATATGTTTCTGTTGTATTTGTATCTGGATATTGTCTTTCTCATCCACCATGGTGAAGTAATGCATTACCGCATCTATTTGTGACGTGTTAGCACCTAAGCCCTATAAAAACAGAGGAAATTCATTGTTCACTCTCATTCTTCCCGATAGTGACTACGGTTACTGTTGGGCAAAGGGAGCTACTTGCAAGTACTTTTTTATGCACAATAAAGTGATTTTCTCTTCAATCATCAGATTGCTTTTCTCCTAAGTCTCATTTTTGCCGTAACATTACCATACCTTTGATTTTGCATGAGAAAAGCATTTTACTTTTTTTTAAAGAAAAAAGATTTACCGTATATACTCGGTATAAACCGAGTTTTTCAGGCTGAAAAATCAGCCTGAAAACTCGGACTCGGTTTATACTCGAGTCAGTACCTTACCTGAGCATTCAGGCAGCCACACGATCTTTCTGTGTACTGCGCGCCGGCCTGACGTCACTGCCCGGCGCCAAGCCGGCGCCGGGCAGTGACTGTAGCTGGTGCGCCCAGTACACAGAAAGATTGCGCGGTTGCCGGAATGCTCAGGATACCGCACCGTACCTGCCAGGAACCCTTGGATGGAGGAGAGCCCACAGGGAAAGAGACCACAGGGAGAAGAGACCACAGGGAGAAGAGACCACAGGTACAAACTGGTGGGGAGGTGAGGGTGGCATTCAAGATGTTTGAAACTACAACTCCCAGCTAATAAAGCATGCTGGGAGTTTGTAGTTTCCAACATCTTGAATGCCACCCTCACTTGGCATTCAAGTGTTTGGAAACTACAACTCCACAGCTAATAAAGCATGCTGGGAGTTGTAGTTCCCAAACATCTTGAATGCCAGTGAGGGTGGCATTCAAGATGTTTGGTGAAACTACAACTCCCAGCATCTTTATTAGCTGGGAGTTGTAGTTTCCAAACATCTTGAATCCAGTTCTACCTCGGTTTATACTCGAGTCAACAACTTTTATAGGATTTTTAGCTGAAATTGGGTACCTCGTTTATACTCGGGTCGGTTTAATACTCGAGTATATAAGGTACATTTTATTCTATGATCATTTTAATACCTTTTAAGTATTAAAAAAAATACTGTTCAAATTCAATAAAAAACTAACAAACAAAAAAAAAGTTTACATAATGAGGCTGCCAGCTGTGGAGTATACAATCAACCAGATATCTTCTATTATTCTTCTGTTATTCACAAATTACATTCAACAAGCAAATTGTTGTGTCTGCTTGGATACATACCCAGGTTTGCTGTACTGATCATAAAATTTTCCATCAGCAGAAACCAGTTAATGCCACCATTCACAGAATACTCCAGAAGAACTCCTTGATTCCGGCTGTGAGGTATTATAAGACAGCCATACATAAAATAGAACTGAATGAATTCAGCATTAGTAAGATTTAGATCCACAGATACTAACAAACGACTGCATCCCTGTAAAAAAAACAAAAACTGAATCAGGAATCAGTAGAAAAATTGTGGCTTGTCAGTTACTGAATGAATATAGTGTTCCTTTATGTGCACTTCATAAAAGGTTATTGATTTCACCTTACTAAAATACAAGCACTGAGGTGTTCTCTACAAAATATAGCAGATATCAGTAATAATAGTAATAATAATAGCAGAGGATCAGTACAATATAAAAAGAAAATCATCATACAGACCCCACTGAAGTGAAGAGCCATTCCAGAGGCTACAGCGCCACAAACACTGCTAAGCTTCCCTCCATTTACAGTCAGCCAATTATGGCTGGATGGTGCTCTATTGAAAGTGTCCTTAAGTTGAGTTGGGAGAGATATTTCTGGTTCATCACAATATGTTCCTCCCCAGTTTTCATCACACCTGTGTACCAATCATTTCATATATTTCATTAGTGTTAAAAAATAAATAAAAATAAGATTGTAAAATTGCAGTAGTAAGGGCTGTTGAGGTTAAATGAGGTGATCATCATTCAATTTTGCTGATTCAAGAACAGTTTTTTTTAAAGGACATGCCCACCCCAACCAAAAATTTATATTAGCCTAACCAACAAAAACCCAAATTTCAATACTTTCACACTTCTTATAGGTACTTGACGTTGTAATGTCACAAAGTAGAATGTCATTTATTATAGGCTAAAAACATAAACAAAATAATGCATATGATGAGTAATGGTAAAGAAAAATATGGAAGGTAGAAGTGTTGTTTAAAAGTGGGTGAAGTCTTTTGAAAGAAGACAGGGTCAAAACTGCGCATGTTCTGCATGACGCAGTCTTTGTAAATGTGGTTTTGTTATCTATGGTATTGAGAGATGGCTGTGATGTCCCCCCAGCCCCAACCGCTCTATTTTTAATTTTAGAAAGTGCCCCAAACTTTACTTACCTTCCCTCTTTCCCCCACCGCAATGTACTCCCGGCAGCCACGTCCGTGATTGGATGCCACTCAGCCAATCACAGACGCAATTGCCGGTCCCGCCCTTCTGCTTGCATTTTCTCGCAAGCAAAGGGCCGGCAGCGCGGCGGAGGAAAGAGGGGAGGTAAGTAAAGTTTGGGGCTGGGGGGACAGGGAGAGTAACATATGAAAAAATATTTTTAAGGGTGGACATACCCTTTAAATATTTTATTTTAATAAATAAATAATAAAATATTTTAAATAGAACTATTTATAAAGAATTGGAGGTTGAATAAAGACATTGTTATTATTGTAGATTTATATAGCGCCAACATCTTCCGTAGTGCTTTCCAATTACATGTATACATTCACATCAGGCCCTACCCCGAAGAGCTTACAATCTAAGCACATTTATTTGACACATACAACCTATCAGTATGGCTTTATGATTGTGGGGAAAACCAGAGTCCAAGGGTGGATTCGAACTCAGGACTTCAGCGCTGCAAGGCATCAATGCTAACCAATGAGCCACCGTGCCGCCCGACATACATCCATCAAGTAACCATGAGCCCTACCTAACAGTTCATCCAAAGGGAGGGCAAACAAAAATAGCAGATTCAGAGGTACAATCGGGATTAGTACAGGTTTTTTATATGTAAGTCATGGAGGACAAAGGCCTAGACCAAAGCATTTGGATAATGTTTTCAATTCAACCTGATTGACAAGTGTATATTATTTATATATATAATATATATATAATATATATCTCACCATCAAATGTTATTCAAATAATATTGATAGGGTTAGACATGCAATGCAAATAAAATGCATGAAAAATGCAAAAAATGTGTTTAAGTGTGGCCTTGGCCTTAATGCTGCAAGCCCTGCAAAATGTTTATAGCTAATTACACATTCTGATAAATTCACATTGTGATAGTTTCTTTCTAAATAAATAAAATAAATGAAACAACATTTTTTTAAAATTAAATAATCCTATCCGTATTCCAGCTTTAAAGGACATGTCCACCCCCTGAAGTGAAATTAGCCCCAATGCTGAGCTCACTGTGTAGTGTTAAATGACTCTTACCTTTCTCTTCTGCTGCATATGGTTCTCCTGCATTGCTGCAATACAGTCCAGGAAACTGAAGAGTAGGAGCCTTTCCCTGGTGTAATCCATTTCCACTGCTATCTGTTCCTCCTAGAGGTTTCTGGCATGCCCATTGGGGTTCCCCTCCGCCCTCCCTCCTGCTGCTGTTCTGAGCACACATTTTTATGTGGCAAAATTCGGCAATCACTGAGTGGCTAACTGACCCTTCTGCTTCTTTTGCGATCAATAAATGCAGCAGAATATTGGGTCTGGAACGAGGGCTATAAGTTTACATTCAGAGTTTTGAGATATAGACCTAGCGAGGTCTTGGTTATCGGCCATTACAAGAGCAATAGCTGAATTTTGTGGGGGGTGGAGATGACCTTTAACTATGAGAAATGACAGTTCGGACAGGAAATTAAACAAGCCTAAAACTTTTTTGCCACAAAATAGCAGTATTTAATTAAGCTTAGCTCCAGCAGACTCAAAATTTATACTCCCCATACGACAAAGCACTGCCTGTATTTACGTCCAATTCAACTCAAAATCACCTTTTTAAATGGTCCCATTAAATAATACATTTTAAATGCGGCATTAATATCTTACTGCTCACACTTTCTGTGAGTGAATTGTAAAGATACAGCACTTCATATTTCATGTTTGAAATGGGCTTACCGTATCTTTACATTTCACACATACAAGGTTTCTATACCCTAAACAGAACGTATCCAGTCTTTTTATATAGCAATAATAGGAGGGAAATTGTTTATTGTACTTACATGCAAGATCCTTGAACACATCGTCCGTGACCACTGCACATATCCACACATCCATCTCCAATGTATACATTATCAATTGCCCATGTCTGCTGCTTATCAAAAGGTGATGGCTGATTCCAGCGAAATCGTGTAGAATGGGATCTTAAAAGAAGAATAGTACACTTTTTTTTACTCATTACATTAAAATCAAATTATGAATTCCCAATAGATTTCTTTATTTCAGTTTTTTTAAATTAATGTTTAAAACCACCAATTATTACATTAACCTAAAGTTACTAATGCCACCTTTATTCCAAAGATTACAGGATTTTTCACAGGTAAAACAATTAATCTAACAAAAGGAAGTTTCCTGTGAGTGGAACGTGTACAAAGTCCCTTGTTCTAAAGGACCTTGCTCTCAAAGACATAGAAAAGAAGGACATTTTATCATTTTATGGTTGTATGGTGTGTGTGAAAGTTTGAAAATAAGTTTGAAAAAAAGGATTCTTTGTGCTGATAGTGTGCTGTGTTAAGGACTGTGTGTGCAGGACTGTGTGTGCAGTAAGCAGATTAATCTTTCTTTCTTCCAGTTAAAGGGGTGCACTGGGCTTCTAAATTCTAGTATTGCATCCGTTGTAATCGCAAACAGGTTATGAAAGGGTTAATAAGTGTTTTGTTTTTCCCCTCTCTTCCTGGCTCTTGCTCTAATTTGTGTGGGGGCTGGGGCCTATTAGTTAAATAGGATTCACATTGGTTGTACCTGTGGTTTGAACCTAACAAAAGGAAGTTTCCTGTGAGTGAAACGAACTAGAGTGGAACGTGTACAAAGTCCCATGTTCTAAAGGACCTTGCTCTCAAGGACATAGAAAAAGAAGGACATTTAATCATTTTATGGTTGTATGGTGTGTGTGAAAGTTTGAAAATAAGTTTGAAAAAAAGAATTGTTTGTGCTGATAGTGTGCTGTGTTAAGGACTGTGTGTGCAGGACTGTGTGTGCAGTAAGCAGATTAATCTTTCTTTCTTCCATTTAAAGGGTTGCACTGGGCTTCTATATCCTAGTATTGCACCTGTTGTAATCGCAATTAATAAGTGTTTTGTTTTTTCCCTCTCTTCCTGGCACTTGCTCTAATTGGTATGGGGGCTGGGGCCTTTTAGTTAAATAGGATTCACATTGGTTAGACCTGTGGTTTGAACCTAACAAAAGGAAGTTTCCTGTGAGTGAAACGAACTAGAGTGGAACATGTATAAAGTCCCTTGTTCTAAAGGACCTTGCTCTCAAGGACATTGAAACAAGAAGAGCAATTAAACAAGGTTGGTGTGTCACTGTGCTGGTGTTGTGTATTAGAAGGGACAGTTTTGTTTGTACCATGCAATGTGCATCCTGCTACATGTATGGGAACCTGGAACAGACGTTCCAGGGGACCTATGTCTGTGTCAGGTGTGAGTGGGTTGCCCGTTTGGAAGCTGAGGTGGAGAGTCTAAGGGGGCAGCTTGCAGCATTGCAAGGATTGGCAAATCTGGGGGGACAGCAGGCACTGGCTGGGGTAAGTATAGAAGTGGGTGGAAGTGGGACAGGGAAGGTTGAGGGCAGAGGTAGTTTTGTTAGGGTTACTTGGGGAAGTGGGGGATGGAAGGGTAGGGTTGCTTCTTCCCAGATTGCCCATCCCAATAGATTTTCCGCCTTAGGTGATGAAGTGGAGGAGGACAGCTCGGAATTAGAATGTATGGAGTGGGCTAATCCCTTGAGCACCCAGGGGACTGCCATCTCTAATACAAGGGATCAGGAAAGTTAGGCAGCTGGTAGTGGTAGGGGACATCATTATAAGGAAGGTAGATAGGGTAATCTGCCGCCAAGACCCTACATCTGTGACCCGGCGATCTTGGTTCACAATGGTGCCAATGACAGTAGGAGGTGAAGTCCTTAAACATGATTTCCAAGAGTTAGGGGCCAAGTTAAAAGCAAGGACCTCCAAGGTAGTGTTTTCAGTAATATTACCGCAGCCACATGCTACACTAGGGAGACAGCGGGAGTTTAGGAGCATTAATGCGTGGCTAAGAGGGTGGTGTAAGGAAGATGGGTTTAGGTTTATAGAGAACTGGGCAGACTTTGCTGTCGGCTACAGGCTCTTTAGTAGGGATGGGTTGCACCTCACTGATGGCGGTGCAGCTGTTTTAGGGGAGAAGATGGCTAAAGGGTTGGAGGAGATTTTGAACTAGTTTTGGGGGGAGGGTATTAGCAGTCTCACTGGCATGGATAGCCCAGGAGGAAATAAGGGTGTAGATAGGCCGGTGGTGGGTGGAAAGGGGGGAGGGGCTAGCATAGGGGGTAGGGAGGCATGTGTATTAAAGTGTATGAATAAATTACAGGATCATAATTTAAAATGTATGTTTGCAAATGTGAGAAGTCTGGCTGACAAAATGGGTGAATTGGAGATTATGGCGTTGAATGAAAAGTATGATGTAATAGGTATAGCAGAAACGTGGTTGAACAGTTCTCATGACTGGGCTGTAAATTTAGAATGGATATGCCTTGTTTAGGCAGGACAGAGAAAAAAGGAAAGGGGGAGGAGTATGTGTTTATGTTAAAAAAGAATTGAAGCCATAGTTAAAAGAAGAGATAACTGGCGATATGGATGCTAAAGCAGAGGCAATATGGGTAGAATTAGGCAACAGGGAAGGGGGTAATGTCATTGTTGGTGTCTGCTATTAGCCACCAAATGCTAGCAGGGAGGAAGTGAGTCAGCTTCATATGCAGTTGGCAAGGGCTGCAAGTTTGGGGAGTTGGCTCATTATAGGGGACTTTAATTACCTCGACATTGATTGGTGTAGTGTAACTGCCAACACAGAAAAAGGCAATGAGTTCCTGAATTTGCTGCAGGATTATTTTCTCTCACAGGTGGTTGAAGTTCCTACTAGAAAAGGAGCTCTGTTGGATCTGGTAACATCTAACATCGTGGAGCACATTATAGATATAAAGGTAACTAGAGGCTTAGGGAATAGTGACCATGAAATAGTGTCATTTGGAGTATGTTATCGAAAGTAAAAGTGTGCTGGGTCAACAAAGACTTTTGATTTTGAGAAAGCAAATTTTCCCAGGTTATAAGTAGCTCTTCAGAATGTCAACTGGGATAAGGTATTATCAGGTAAAGGTACTGAACAAAAGTGGACTATGTTTAAGGGGAATTTAAGCCAGTTCACATCTAAATTTATACCCTTGGGAAATAAATGTAAAAAAAATTAATTCTGCGCCCATGTGACTGAATTCTGATGTAAAGAGGCAAATAGAAAGGAAAAAAAAAGCATTTAAAACCTTTAAGTCAGAGGGAACGGAAAGGGCCT